>ML319482.1:0-23937 GCA_005239505.1 Nicotiana paniculata | reverse complement strand
ATACTACACACTTAAATATTCAATACAAATCAAGGAAATGAAGAAACAAATATAAATGGGTAATAAATCCTTAACCACAAGCTTGAAATATTCAAAACCCAAGTGTGTGTGCAAACCTTAGCTTCCACAAATGTTCTCTCTAGTCTTCAAGACTCAAAATATGGTTCAAAATGCCAAATATATGCCAAAAGATCTGCTAGGTCGAGTATATGTGATTTGGGAAGGAGAAGATGTGATTTTACATTCTATCCAGCGCTGATGCCCGTTGGCCGCACATGCGGAAAAATCATCGCAGGTGCGGTTCTACAGAAGAGGACTACACATCGCAGGTATGGTTCTGGGTGACTTAAGCACGTTCCGCAGATGTGGACAAAACATCGCACCTGCGCTTTTGCAGGTGCGTGAACCACTTCGCAGGTGCGCTTTTCTACTGTTGAGCTTCTTCGCAGGTGCGTTCCATTCTTCGCAGGTGCGAGGTCGCACCAGCGGCCCAGAGTCTGCAGGTGCGGAATCACTGGAGGTTTTGTGAAATTTTCATCACTTTGTGGTCAACTCCACTCCAATTCAAAACCAACCACTTCATGGCATCATTTCCCTAAAATTCAAGCAATACACACTATAAACGACCTCATGTTATCATTGAGAGACGCAAAATCTAACGAAAAGAGGATAAAACGAGTGGTAAAATCACCACTCATCAACACCCCAACTTAAAGATTTTGCTTGTCCTCAAGCAAATCAAAACCAACAACTAAATGAGGTTCTACCATTTCAAGCACAAGTTGTGTTGCTATCATTTATAAATCACATTCTCCACTAAGTATTATGCTTATGGATTTGGTTGGTCTAATAATTAGGCTCAGGTATGCATCTTACTCGAATAACTCCCTCATAAAAAAAAACTTCAAGAAGTGCAAAGGGGGTTTCAAAATAATCAAGTGACAAGAATAAGCCTCAAGGAGAGACTCAAAAGCACTGTTCTACTACATATGCTCAACATTCATTTTCGGATATATCAATTTCACCAATCCATCCTAATTCATGTGCCCTCACAAGAAAGAAAGTCCCAAAATCACCATATTTACAAGAACAACACAAGGGACAAATTCACAAAGACACTCACTCTCACAAAGAATTTCAAGTGTTACAACATATCATGCCATAGGCTTGCCCTTATTTTAATTCGTCGCCTTTTTAAGAACATTCGGTTGGAGACCCCATAAGTACTTTTTAAGCTTGTAATGTAAGCTTAGGGAAGGGTTGGATAAACATTTGGGTACAAGTGACTACACCCTCCTTGAACACTACTCACATTTTTCTTTCTTTTTGCCCTTTCTTTCTTTTCAAATCACATAGCCCTCGTTGGCTACTAGTTACCAACATCGAACCATTTTAAGTACCTCTCTAATTTTCTTTAAGGCTCCATATTTATATATATACAAATATTTCTTTTTCTCTTTTTTATTTTATTTTTTTCTCTTGGAGCTTGAATAATTTCATATGAACACTTTGAGGTATAGGTTCCTACACTCAATGTACAACCTTACCAATTTCCAACTTGACACCACACCCACAACTTAGTCTTTTAGTCTCATTCTCAATGTTCAAGGAGGGACGGGTTTAAAAGAGGGAATTATTTTACAAAATGGGAAAGGTTTGTAATGAGGTGACCAAAGAAAAGGTTAAAGGCTCAAATAGGGTAACTAGTGATAATATTTATGCAATGGTAAGCTTGAAAGGCAGAAGAGGTTTTTCAAATAACACAAAGAATTCCTAAGGTCATTTCTCCAACCAACCGTAATTATCATTAGCATTGAAAGACTAACTGGGAAAGTTCTGGATTATGAAGAAAACACAAGAATTATTTACACAAACTCTAACACACATGGCACATGAACTAGTCAAGACGGATCAAGTTCACTTCTTAATAAGAGCATCTAGAGCAATATCATGCAAACTAGTGGGCAAAGAGTCACTAAAAGAGCCAAAAATTTATCACATAGATTATTCTTCACCATGCAACTTACTTTTTTTAATTCAAAACCAAAATTTGGAGGGGTACTCTTAATTCACATTTCACATACAAGAGAGTAATTTCTTTAGCACCAAATAATCCAAAAGTCTCATCCTAGCAAAACAAGACTAATTCCCTTAAAAAAGTTGTCATACCATATATCATAGGGAAAAGTCACCCGGTTCACTTCAAAAATGTTCCTTGGGAAAGAACCGTAGCATGAAGAAAACCCAAGGAAGTATTATTAAGAAAATAAAAATTAAAGAAAAAAGCTACTAGTGAAAAGCTAAAAACTAAAATAGAAGCAAACTACTAAAGAAAATAAATTATACAAGAAAAATAAAAATAAACCAATCACACCACGCTCAGTAAGAGCACATGACATAACAAAATAAGCCCGGCAAGGGCACACAATATCCCTACAATAAAGAAGCCCGGCAAGGGCACATAAACAATGTCATAAACAAATACAATATGCTCCTAAAGCCACCCCCAAATAAATATATTGCAGTGTCCCCACTGCAAAATATCAAAAATAAAGAATAATAGTTTGAGGGTCTCCCTGACGTCTGCATCAGACTAGCAGACTGCAGGAGAAAAGACTAATCAGTGCTGCTGAGAGCTCTCGCCATCAGCATCCTCATCATCATCATCATTCTCATCATCTGTCACGAACGAATACTCCTCGCTATCCTCATCATCCTGAACTGGTATCCGTCTGCTCGGTTGTCCCCATTTAAAGATCGCTTTAATCCCTCTCCACATTTCATGAATTTGCCCTTCTTTTTGTTCTTCTCCTTTTCTTTGTCAAAAGATGACTTGAGGTCGACATGCGCCTTGGCCAAGCTGGTATAGGAGGAATCGAGTTGGGCAACATATGCTGCCATCTTAGCCTGCGTATCGAAGTAAGTATGCATCTCAGCTCTAGAGAAATAGTCGGGCGGGGGCTGGGAGTGCGAGGGACCACTAGGGAGCTGTGACACTAACTTCCGAATGGATGCAAGCTGGGAGTTCATCTCCCCAAAAGGTCCCTCAGCTGAGGCAGTCTTTGAAGAGGATCCGACTTCTGCAGTAGTGGTGGTGACCTTCCTTTTTTTACTTTTCAGCACACTATCTGTACCTGTCAGTCTCAGTGGGTGGAATGGCTTGTCTGCCGGTATCCAATGATCTCCCTCCTGTTCATCAACCTGTGCACGCCGGCATACCTCTATAATAAACGAAGGGAACATCATAGATGTTCCACTCTGAAGCACATATTCCTTTAGCTCTCGCACAATGTAGTAGCCGACATTCACAGGGATGTCATCCAGGATACAAGAAATCATCAAAGCTCTGGCATATGGGACATCAGACACATTCCTCGAGGGGGATACTCTGCTTGCGATGATATAGAGCCACATCTTTGCGTCAGCATTAAAATCACCATACTTGATGCCCCTCTTCCTGGTAGCCCAACTCACCCTATGACTCGGAGGACACAACTTAGTAACTAGCCAACCACCATTTTCACAGGTGTCTTTTTCTTGCACAGGCTCAAGCGGATGATTGGGGAGCCCATAGAAATCATTTATCTCTTCAGCACCAAATTTCATGGTCTTTCCCCGTATGGTGATTTCATGATTTTGGAAGTTAGTGCGCCTTAGGTTGGCATAGAATTCTCTCACCCACTCTTCATTAGCCTTGCATGGAATGGGAGCGAAGCATGTCCAGCCGCTTGCAATTAGCCGGCCATAGAAATCAGGAAGAAGCTCCGTCAATTTGTCCATGGCAATCCCTTTCTCATGTATTAGTTTCTTTGTGAGGAGATCATCATAATACCGGCTCTGGCATGCATCAGATAAGAATATGGAAGTATCAAAGTTCTCCTCAATAATTTCTTCGATTGCATGACTCAAATAGGGATTTCCTGTCATGTTTGGATCCATCTAAGGCTCAAAGTACCTTCAAAAAATTAAAACGAAGTTAGTTAGAAAGTAGAATCTTGTTAAGCATATTAAATCACTGCAATTAGGCTAAAGAACCAAATCGAATGGGCCCGGGAAGGCCAAATTTCAAACTCTCTGTTTTTGGCAGAACTGCCCAGTTTTTGCACCTGCGGAACTTTAATCGCAGGTGCGGTTTCGCATATGTAGATCAGGAGGCGTACCTGCGGATAAGGGATCGCAGGTGCGAAGCCGCACCTACGGAGAAGGGCTTGCATGTGCGAAGCCGCACCTGCGGAAATTATCTCGCACCTGCGGACTGTCGTCCCAAGGTGCAACTGCCCAGAGCTTTTTAACCATTTTTCATTTGGGCTTGGTTTTCGGCCACTAATCCGTACTCAAGACTTCCAGATTAGTGCACCAAACTTAATACTAACTCCATTAACACTGAGATTGGTGTACTTAGCACTCAATTTTTGTTTATACAATTAGTCAAATGCGGGCATTTAAAATTCATTTCTCTCCTCACATAAATTGGGTTCTCAAAACAGCCCTGCAATTGTTGCTTCACTAAATCCAACACACATTCCCTACACTCAACCAAATCCTCACTCTAATTCTACCCTAAATCATAAGGGTCGTGGGAATAGGGGTAAACGGCCATGATTGGCTTGACAAAGACAGAACAAACACAAGGAAGATTGAGTAGGGGAAGATGAATAATATAGTAGAGCTTGGGAGAGTGAAAATACCTGTGTCTCTTGTGATCTACAGTGTGAGAGATGAGAGATGTGAGGCAACAAATTTTTTTTACTTTCTTTGAGTTTTAGGGTTATAGAAAACTGACCTAAGGGATAGAATTTTGATTTTAGCTGTGCGAAGTTCGCACCTGCGGAGACATTACCGCACCTGGCGCTTGCGCACGTGCGAGGAGACAATCGCACCTGTGTGAAATGGCGCACCTGCACTCCAGAAACCGCATCTGTGGAGCCGCACCTGCGAGGATTTGTCCCCAGGTACCGAATCCCTGGGCTCAACAATTATTTTTTTGTACATTTTTTTTTGCGATCGCATCTTCTGCTCGCACATACAACTCTGCGATATCATTTTGCACTAGCCTTATCGCAGAGTTGGTCAGTGTGTTGCCCAGCCTTTCGTTGCTCCTTTTGCACTGTATTTGGCTACCCGGTCACCCCAACCTGCTCAAATCAACTCCAAAAATTCTGAAACTTGGTAGATCGGTTAGAAAAAATATAATAAGCTATTCTAATAAAGAAAATTCCAAAAATGACCAAAAATTTTGAAAAACGATGGGTTGCCTCCCACCAAGCGTCGCCACGACGTAAATCACTTTACCACTTTTCTCGCCACTTGGAAGATATGAATTTGGCACCTAGATTGGAATCAAGCTTGTGACCATGGGCGGTGGGGGGTGGTAAATAGATGACCGAGCCAAGCCTTAATTTCTTCATTTTGCATTTCTTGGCTCTCATGTGAGGCATGTCATTTTGCTTTCTTGGTTCCTCAAATTATAGGATGTATGGTATGAATTTTTCCTCCTCGCAAAACTCCATTGATTCGTGTAGTTTAACTTCCGTATCACCACACAATTCCAATGTTGAAAAATGCTTGGAATGTGCCTTCAAACCTTTAACTTTCAAATTTTTCCGGATTTCGACATCCTCATTTTCCCCCGGAATAGAGTCAATTTCAACTAAATTTTCAATCACCTCGGTTGACTCTAATTCCATATTTTTCTCGGCATCACTAACACTCATGGAGTCGGTTGGCGGATGTTCAAGGCTTGATTCCTCAAAGTAAGGCTCACTCTCACCCTCAGAATTGGTCTCTTCTTGGCTTCAATCCACACTCTCAACTTGAGAGGCATAATGAGACTCAATAAATGCTTGAATTTGATCTTCCAAAGTGCGGATGTGCTAATCATTTTGAGTCACATCATGTTTCAATTCCTCGAGTGCAAAGTTATTCTTTTCCTCATTTTCAAGAATGACCTCCAACATGAGCATCATCCTCTCATTTTGAGCATTTGAGAGTTCTTCTTGGTTTTGTTCAAGTACCAAGGAAGAATTTGCAACTTCAACCTCTAAGGAAGGTTCTTGGCTATCACTCACCTCCAAGGCTTTTCTAACCCTTGAAGCTTCAATCATAGCATCCATTTATGAGTGCAACCTTTCAAGTGCCAAATCATTTTGGAGACTAGTTTCCAAAAGTTCTTCCAAGGCCTTTTGCTCATGGTTCCCTTCTTCAAGTAGGCACTCCAACATGAGCTTGAACTCTCCATTTCTACCATGCTCACTTCCCTCCACTTCTTCACCCCTAAGATTTCCATCACAAAAAGTAGAATCATCATAGTGGGGGCTTGGGGAAGGGACGGACAAATATACACAATCATACCTATGACCATTTTGGCAACCACACCTATCACAAATACTCCACTCATGGGTTTGAGATTGTGCGCACAATCCATCCCCGAGAGAATTCAAACAATTTTGCCATGGGTGTGGTCCTTCACAATAAGGACAAGGGTCATCAAAGTATGAACAACTACCATCCGACCAATTTTCATTATATGATGCCATATTTTTTTTAATGAAAATTTAAGAAAATAAACAAGAAAATAATTACACAAATATTCACAAGTTTGAATCAAAGCACTTATGCTTACTTCTCAAACAACCTAAATTACGCCAATTGTTCCTCGACAACGACGCTAAAATTTGATACGCTCAAATTACACCTTAAAATAGTGTAAGCGGTCGATTGCCAAATATAATAACCCAACAAGGTTGGGGTCGAATCCCACAGAGAACAATATGGAGGCGATTAGGAATGTAAGAGAATTATCACTTATCGCGCAATGCCAAACAAATACATTTTGGTTTTGAAAATGTTTATAACTAAATGCGGAAATATAAACTAACCTAGAAAGCAAGTAAAATGATCAATGGCAGCAAGTATGAATTCATCGGGAATTATACTCAAGTAAGGATCCAATGTATTTCACGATTTTATAAATATGAGCGAGTTTATGTTAATTAGCCATAAATAATAATTCTAAATTAGCTTTTTTCAAAGACTAATAAGGCTTCCTAATTGAATTATTCCTAAACCAATTAAGAGATTAAGCATACCCGGATATGGCTACAAGTAGTTCAATCCTATCCCTAGGTAGAATCTATAAAATGAGGGTTAAAGCCTCAAGATCTTGTTAATTAATCTTTCCCAACCCCAAATTATCTTTTCCAAAATTAATTCGGAGTTAATGGGCGAGTCCTAGGGTTAGATAATCCCTTTGGAAACATTAAAGAACAAGAATAATTAAAGAAACAATAACTCACTTCATAAAATATGAAAATCCATTCAATACATAAGCACAACAAGATATTTAATCCACACTTTAAACATGAATATTTCCATAAACAAGAACTAGTGTTGGAAATAAATACTACACACTTAAATATTCAATACAAAGCAAGGAAATGAAGAAACAAATATAAATGGGTAAGAAATCCTTAACCACAAGCTTGAAATCTTCAAAAACCCAAGTGTGTGTGCAAACCCTAGATTCCACAAATGTTCTCTCTAGTATTCAAGACTCAAAATATGTTTTATAATGCCAAAGATATGCCAAAAGATCTGCTAGGTCGAGTATATGTGAGTTGGGAAGGAGAAAATGCGATTTTACATTTCTATCCAGTGTTGATGCCCGTTGGCCGCACCTGCTGAAAAATCATCGCAGGTGCGGTTCCGCAGAAGCGGACTACACATCGCAGGTGCGGTTCTGGGTGACTTAAGCACGTTTCGCAGATGCGGAAAAACATCGCACCTGCACTTTCGCAAGCGCGTGAAACACTTCGCAGTTGCGCTTTTCTACTGTTGAGCTTCTATGCAGGTGCGTTCAATTCTCCGCAGGTGCGAGGTCGCCCCAGCGGCCCAGAGTCCGCAGGTGCGGAATCACTGGAGGTTTTGTGCATTTTCACCACTTTGTTCTCAACTCCACTCCAATTCAACACCAACCACTTCATGGCATCATTTCCCTGAAATTCGAGCAATACACACTATAAATGACCTCATGTTATCATTGAGAGACGCAAAATCTAACGAAATAGGATAAAACGAGTGGTATAATCACCACTCATCAGAATGCTACCAAGTTACCTCTATCACACAGTTGTGACACACTGATTTGGCTATATTTCAAGCCATCTATTAGGTAGACATTCTCAATGGAACGAATGTCATCGTTACCTACCTTAACAGCCCCAATGATTTCACCTTTCTTTCCATTTCCAAAGGAGACATTTCCTCTTTCGAGGTCCTCAAGTGAAAGGAACTGGTCCTTGTTACCAGTCATGTGTTTTGAGCTGCCACTATCCATGTACCATATTTGGCTACCTCCTTTCACTTGAACCTACAAAAGAAAATCAGGGGTTAGTCTTAGGAACCCAAACTAGTTTGGGTCCCTTTCTATAAGCAAAAGGATGAATTAAACTCCTTTTACCCCAACTTGGTAACCAATTCTACCTTCGAACAAAACTTTTATTCTTCCGACTGGCCTGCTCTTTTGCATTGCATTCACTTTTGTAGTGACCAGTCTTACCACAGTGGGTACACATTTTGTTCTCAGGAAGAGTGAGGTACTTGCTTTTGGATCCCATTTAGGCAGTTGACTTCCAAAGCCAAGTCCTCTTCTGTTGCTACTGTGATTTTCCTGTAGCCATGTTAAAGTATCAGAGGATTTATTCCATTTGCATGTTTTGTCCAGTTCATGCTTAACCTTACCAAGTTCCTCCTTTAACACTCTTATCTGTTCATCTTTCTTATATAACTCATCCTTTTAGTCTGCCTATATTTTCTTCTAAAATGAGTTGAGAGTTTTCAGCTGTCTTCTTACTGCTTCCTATTTTCAGTTTTAAATTTTCAGATTTTACCTCTAGGACATTTGTTTCAAGAGGATGAACCTAGTTCTTCAGAGCCGTGGTTTCACTCACAGATTCACTTACTCTGAGTTCCAGGTTCTTACACTTTGCTTTTAACATTACACACTCCTTAGACAGATTTTCCTTCTCTTTATTTATTTCTTCAGAATCATCAATGAAGTCAAGTAATAATTCAGAGAGTTTTTCTTTGGATAGGAACTTAATCTTGTTTTTGAGATGATATATACTTACCTCTGATTCCTCATCTGATTCACCAATTTCCATGAGTGCTTGCTCATCTCCATATTCATCATCTGATTCTTCATCTGAGCTTTCTCCCCAAGCAGCAACCATAGCTTTTGTTGATGTTGGGTTTTTCTTGGAATGAACCAGTTCCTTCGTTCAGATCTTTCCCTTTTCCATTCAACTTCCCACTGAGGACAGTTCTTGATGTGATGATCAATTTTTCCACATTTGTAGCATCCCTTGTTGGTGGGTTTTTATGGTGCCTTTGACTTGTTGTAGTTTCCACCTCTTGAGATGCCCTTTTTCCTAATGAGATAGTTTTTGAATTCCTTGGTGATCATAGCCATTTCATCTTCCTCCATATCCATTCCCTCAGTGATTCTCAGTGCCAGACTTCTTTCCTTCTTGGGAGCATCTATCTTCATTGTCTGCCTTCTAAGTTCATAGGCAGTGAGATTTCCAATTAGCTCATCCAATCTGAGGGTTGCCATGTTCTTGGATTCCTGAATATCAGTGATCTTACTCTCTCAAGAGATTGGCAGAACCCTTGTAAAATTTTTTTCAACCTTGTCTTCTTCAAGGATAGTCCTTCCAAGAGATTTTAGTTCATTTGTTAGAGTAGTGAACCTAGTGTCCATCTCTTGGATGGTCTCTCCTTCCTTCATAGAGAAATTATCATATTGAGAATATAGTAATGTATCTCTGGATCTTTTCACTTGTGTAGTTCCCTCATGAGCCACTTGCAAAGTGTCCCAAATTTCCTTGGCAGTGGTGCAACTTTGAATTCTGCTATACTCATCTGGACCAAGTCCACACACAAGACATTTCTTGGCCTTGGCATTCTTTTCCCATTTTCTTAAGTCTTCCGTAGTGCAGTCAACTCTTGTCTTTGGCACATCTATTCCTTCAGCAGTCTTCTTCATGGTGTCCAAAGGACCGTCAGTGACTATATCCCATAGTTCATAGTCTTCTCCAATTAAGTGATCCTTCATCCTGTTCATCTACCAGGAGTAGTACTGGCCATTGAAGAGTGGTGGCCTAACAGTTCATTGTCCTTTCCAGTTCCCAGGTAGTGCACTTATCTTGATCTTTTCCTAAGGTGCTAACCTCTTCAAGGATAACCCGCTCTGATACCAATTATTATTTATCTATGTCAATACCACACAAGAGGGGGGGGGGTGATTTGTGTGGTGACCAATTTTTGCGTGCATTAGTTGTAGAAGGATCAGATTCTTCTATGTGTTCCAACTCCTACAGTTTGCGGAATAATAAATGCGGAATTTAAAGAACACAACAATTTTACGTGGAAAACACCTGGCTCAAAAAGTGAAAAAACCACGACCTACTTCCCAGTAGGATTTTCCCAAACTCTTCACTAAATAAATGAGCCAAACGACATTTACAAAATAAACTCTTTTGTAAACCTAAGGATTAACTCTAACCCTTTGTGGCAAACTAGCCTCTAGCTATTTGCGACAAACTTCAAGTTAACTATAACTTGAACACTCAGTACCTGTTACAATTGCTTCTAGATAAAGCTGAAAGGTACAATTTGTATTCACCTACTACAAATAAACTAGACTAAAAGACAACATATGAAACTGGTTCTTCTAGCTGCTTCAGAGTCGAACACTTAAATCTCACACGAACTGCTTGCAAAATTGCCTTGCTGATTTTGCTCTCAATTCTTGTTTTGCTTCTACTTTTGTGCGTACCTGTACAATATATAGGATTTAGTAGACAATAAGATATACTAGAATTCAGATGCTACTCTTCCTTGATGGAAGAGTTCTAGTTGATCCCAACTCCCTAAATCCTCCTTTATCCTGATTTTGTTCTTACTGAATAAGGAGTCCATCTCCCGATCAATTTTCAACCTTTTCGATTAAGAGATATCTCTTTAGATCACCGATTGTGTTTATCTCCTTCTTGTGCACCTCACATGCAATTTACTCTGCATGTGTCTATGTCTCCAGTAATGGACCCGGTTGAACTTTGAGTTCCTTTCTCAATCTTGAAAACCATTCAGCTTCTTGATCCAACAATAGCTTCAATGAAAGTGTAGTGGAGAGGGAAGCTGGTGGAGGAGGCCACCTGGGAGACCAAGCAGGAGATGCGGAGAAGATACCCCCACCTATTTGAGACTCCAGGTATGTTTCTAGACCCGTTCGAGGATGAACGTTTGCTTAAGAGGGGGATAATGTAACGTCCCAACAGGTCGTTCCGAGAGTTTAGCCATGTTTTCCCATTTCTGCTTCATTCTTGTATGGTTCAGCTATTTTGTGTTGCGTTGTGTCGATTGGTTCGGGTTCGGAGTGATTGTGGTGAGAAATGAGACACTTAGTCTCTTAGGTTGGTGATTTAGTTGGAAAAGTCAACCAAAAGTTGACTTATAGGTAAATGATCTCAGAATGTGGTTTTTGTGGCTCGAATAGTTTCATTAGGTGATTCGGGACTTCGGAGTGTGTTTGGAATGTCAATAGGAGGTCCGGAGTAGAATTAGGCTTGAATTAGGGAAATTGGATTTTTGTCAATTTTCGATCGACAGTGAAAAATTAGCTATCGGGGTCAGAATAGAATTTCGAAAGTTGGAACAGGTTCGTAGGGTCATTTGGAATGTGTGTGCAAATTTTCAAGTCATCCGGATGTGGTTTGGGTGGTTTCGGCATCGTTGGCGAATTTTGGAAGTTTAGAAATCCTTAGGCTTGAATTTGGGTTCGATTTGGTGTTATTTTGGGTGTTCCTAGGGTTCAAAAAAGTTTGGGTTATCATTTATGACTTGTGGGTACCATTGGTTGTGGTCTCGAGGTCCCCAGGATGAGTTCGAATGATTGATGGGGGAGTTTTGCCTTACAGTGTTGCTGGTGTGAATTGTTCTGTGATTTTGTAGATGCGGAGGGGTGGCCGAAGGTGCGGTCACTGCAGGTGCGAATTGAGCATCGCATGATAAATTGGCCATGAGGTGAAAACCGCAGATGCGGTGATTTGGACGCATCTGCGGGGACGCAGGTGCGGTGCCTGGGGCGCAGATGCGGTCCTGGGCGCTAAAGTGGAAACCGCAGGTGCAGTTGAGTGGACTGCAGAAGCGGTCACACAAGCGCGGCGCATGTGACCACATGCCACGACCCGATTTCGGAGTCGTGATGGCGCCTGTCGTAGAACCAGGCAAGCCGCCCATCTTATCTAAGCTAATTTCAATTTCCAGTAAAAGTACAATTTTAAACGAAATTACTGATAATACTAATAATCTGAAGTTTAAAACGATATTGACAAAAAAAAAAATTTAAAACCTCCAATCCCCGATCCGGTGTCACTCAGTCATGAGCTGTTATATCATAAAATAAAGAAATGAAGAAATAGACAACATAGTCTCAAAATAAGAGCAACAAGTGGAATAAGAAAGAGAAGACAAGGTCACGATCGCCGGCTGCTACCTCGACAACTCCAATGAAACTCTGAAAGCTGATCAGTATCCACTACCGGGTCTCGGTGTACCTGGATATGCACACAAGGTGCAGGGGGTAACGTGAGTACACTAACTCAGAAGTAACGAACCCAAACTATAGGCTGAGAGGTAGTGACAGACTAAACCTCAGAATTTACAATAGACAATATATAGAAGTTAGACATGCTAACAGTTTATCAGAATGAGTAAATATGCCCAAGTATGCCAGTATAGTCTACATGCCATCATAAAAATATATGTATGAAACCAGTTTGGATATGCACATAGTGCTCACAACGCTCACACAACATTCTACTCAGTACTGTATATGGCTCTCGGGCCCAGGGAAGGTCCATCCCGGAATGTACATAATCATCGGTGACCGAAGTTACTCCGTACCGAGAGAAAAGGCCAATCCAGCCCCACAGAGAAAGTCCATCTCCGGAATACAACACTCAGACAAGATCCATGTCCAGGGACGATCCATCCCTCACATAACATCCACTTCGGACACGATCCATGCCCAGGGAAAATCCATCCCTCACATAACATCAACTTCGAACAAGACCCATGTCCAGGGAAGATCCATCCCTCATCATCAATGCGCTCACTGGGGGTGTAAAGACTACGGAGGGGCCCTAGTGGTCAAGCGCCATATCAAGCCAACGAAGCATGATTTAAGTATCGCTGCGATGTGCAATCCGATCTCATAACTGTCTCAATAATAGGCTCTCGGCCTCACTCAGCCATTACTCTCCAGTTTCACTCACATGGATCACAGATGCATCCATTAACCCGAAACAATGATAAGTATGCATATAATTAACAATACTGAGACTGAGATATGAAATGATATGCTATAACAGGACTGGGTATATGGAATCAAATAAATCACAAATGAGATAGTAATATACGACCACTCGGGTCTCAGCATATTCGGCGTGAAGCCTAGCATTTATACTTAACATGATTTCTAACATGTTCACAACTACCACATTAATAGAAGCACATATATCATCAGGGAATAATCACTAAGCGGTGCCATGGGATGAACCAGGTCATAAGTCTCACAGTACACGCCCGCACACCCGTCACTTGGCATGTGCGCCACCAATTCAAATCACATAACAAGTAGTTCGGGGTTTCGAACCCTCAAAACCAAGTTTGGAAACGTTACTTACCTCAAAATCGGCTAAACACCTAGCCCTCAATTCCTTTGCCTCTAAATTCGGCCTTCGAGTGCTCCAAATCTATCAAAATCAGATGTATATCATTATAATAAGCCAAGGAACGAACCCTCATCAAAATTTATCAAAAATACTCAAAAATCCCGAAATTGGTCAAACCCGACCCCCAAGACCACATCTCGGAACTCGATGAAATTTATACCACAAGAATCCTCATCCTCCCACGAGTCTATACATACCAAGAACACTGAAATCGATGTCTAAATGACCCCTCAAATTCCCATTTTAAGGTTTCTTAATCACAAGTCCTAATTACCCATTTTTAGCACTGTTTCCCCCCAATTTTCACCACTAATCATACCTTTGATTACATATAAACGAGTTCAAGTCCAAAGTCCTTACCTCAATGAAGAACTATCGATTTCCTTCTTCAAAAATCCTTCAAAAGCTTCAAACCCGAATAAGAATGGTGAAAGAATGACCAAAATTCGCTAAGGGTTCTTTTTATAGGTTCTGCCCAGGGGTTCCGCACCTGCGGACAATTCTTCGCACCTGTGGACCCGTACCTGCGGTCCCAGGTGCGCACCTGTGAAGTCCCACTAAAAGTCCAAACTTCGCACCTGCGAGTCTTTTTCTGCACATGCGGCTTCGCAGGTGCGGCCCATGCCTCGCACCTGCGGATTCGTCCATCCTGGCCTCTTTTCGCACCTGCGCAAGGACCTTCGCACCTGCGGCTCCCCATCCGCAGGTGCGGCCACACCAGTAAAATAACACCAGCAGCTATTTTGTTGCAAATTCCTAAGTCTAAACTCCGCTAACCATCCGAAATCAATCCCGAACCCCTCGAGGCCCCAACCAAACATACCAACACATCCCATAACCTCATTCGAACTTAGTCGAGCCTTCGAAACACCAAAAACAATGCAAAAACACCAAAAACACATCAAATTCAAGCCTATGAACTTTAAAACTTTTAAATTTCTCCAATGATGCCGAAACCAATCAGAACACATCCGATTGACCTGAAATTTGCACGCATATCCAAAATGACATTAGGAACCTGCTCCAACTTCCGAAATTCTATTCCGACTCTGATAGCTAATTTCCACTGCCGCCCGAAAATCGCCAAAAACTCAATTTCGCCAATTCAATCCTGATTCTAATCCGGACAACAAAACCACATTCCGAACACACTCCTAAGTCCCAAATCACCTAACGAAGCTATCCGAGCCATAAATCCTCATTCCGAGGTCGTTTACCTATAAGTCAACTCCCAGTTGAGTTTTCCAACTATAAGGTCAACTTAAGAGACTAAGTGTATCATTTCTCACCATGACCACTCTGAACCCGAGTCAACTAATCAAACGCCACACAAAAAGGGATGAACCACACAAGCAATGAAGCCGAAATGGGGGAAACATGCTAAACTCTCGGAATGACTGGTCGGGTCGTTACATCCTCCCCCACTTAAACTTATGTTCGTCCTCGATTGTGCTAGGAGTTGTCCTCCAACACCATCAAACTGTCGCGTAGCCTACCATGCACATACTCGGGGGTGATCCCACGTCACCCCATCCCATATAGGTCCAATAGCACAACACAATCAAAATTTCAAAATCAGACCTGACCTATAAACCTTAGAACCAATCTTTCCACTTCTGAAATAATTTACGAGATCAAAATTCCACAACTACAAACTGAATAAGTCTGCACATGCTGGATCAAGCCATATACGCACCCCAGATGAAATCACATAATACACCGCGTGACTCAAACACCCATAGCGATAACTTCTAATCACAATAGTTGCTCAGAGCAACCCAATACCGGTACATAACCTCTTATCAAGAAATGCCTCGCTCTAGCACTTTCATATACTGCCGATGATGAAGAAACACATAGAAACTAACAACCATTCGTCCGATTAGTCAGATATGAAGCTCCCCCTTCCCAAACAGGAATTATAGCACATTTCTAAGTCGACTCCCGATATTTATCCTTCCAACTATGCTATAGACAATTATGACAATATTCATTCTAGGTCTAATGACCTCTTCTCATCCAACACGACCACTCTGATGACATGACACATCAATACAATTCGAATCCATAACCCGTGCAACTCGTGCACTCAACAACAACATCCCAACGTAATCAAATTATATAAAATACTCACACGAGAGGACGATCCTACCGTTAACAATTACCCTCACAACATCATGCAAAAAGCCTGGCACACATCGTAAAAATCAAAACACACGAATCCAATACCAAAGGTCATACCCCTACATAATTCCGCTACACTGAGTGATCCCATCGAAACACTAGTCCACATGAAATACTTCAAGCCACCAGATATCATTTACTTAGAATCTAAAATTGCCAATGCTGCCTAAGAATTTTGACCTTCCTTCCAGAACTGAACCGTGAACTCACACATGCAAATCTCGACTCTACACAACGTACCGCATACACCTTGCCATCCTATGATAAATATGGAAACTTCATAACCCCTTCCGAGCCACAAGCAACTACGTACCCAACTAGCCAAGAGCTTACATTTGATCCCATCTAGAAGCAAAATCACTATACCTCTCATGCTCCTCACGCCAGTAGAAAATACATATCTCTAACCATGGTAGAAACCATCAGGAACTATTCAAATCCCATTTGTACAACACCAAACTGTCAGAACTGAATCCTTCTAACTTAACCACGCTACGCAGGTCACCAACACCCAAGAGCATTGCTAGAAAACATATGTAGAAACTCATTGCCTCATAAGCACCCAAAGAACTAATCATATCCCTTACCATGCCGATCCGACCCATCAGATCCATTCTCGAGAGTCATTCACTCTACACAAATTTCGATTAAACCGATCAAGCAGACAGAACGACCTGACCCAGTTTGCACAACAACATACTAGGAAAGTAATCCGCACACTTGAAGCAACGAGCAAATTCATACACCACACCTACTACACCTTTTACAATTACAGCTCAATCATTCAATACATGTGATCACAAATTCCTAACACCAGCAGCTATTTTGCTACAAATTCCTAAGTCCAAACCTCCACTAACCATCCGAAATCAATCCCGAGCCCCTCGGGGCCCCAACAAAACATACCAACACATCCCATAACCTCATTCGAACTTAGTCGAGCCTTCGAAACACCAAAAACAATGCAAAAACACCAAAAACACATCAAATTCAAGCCTATGAACTTTAAATCTTCTAAATTTCACCAATGAAGCCGAAACCAACCAGAACACATCCGATTGACCTGAAAATTTTCACGCATATCCAAAATGACATTACGAACCTGCTCCAACTTCCGGAATTCCATTCCGACCCCGATATCTAATTTCCACTACCGACCGAAAATATCCAAAACTCAATTTCGCCAATTCTAGCCTAATTCTACTCCGGACAACAAAACCACATTCCGAACACACTCCTAAGTCCCAAATCACCTAATGAAGTTATCCGAGTCATAAAATATGTATTCCAAGTTCATTTACCTATGAGTCAACTCCCTATTGACTTTTTCAACTATAAGGTCAACTTAAGAGACTAAGTATCTCATTTCTCACCATGAACACTCTGAACCCGAGTCAACCAACCCAACGCCAGACAAAAGAGATGAACCACACAAGCAATGAAGCCAAAATGGGGAAACAGACTAAACTCTCGGAACGACTGGTCGGGTCGTTACTCCGCATGTGCGATTTAGCTGGGCAGAGCATATAAATAGTAGCCTTCGCTAATTTTGGCTTATTTTCATCAAAGTCTTCATACGGGCTGGAGCTTGTGGGAGCGATTTGAAGAGGGAAACCAGGGGAACTTCGTGGAGGTAAGATTTTTGGACCTAAAACTCATTTCTTTGGTGTTATTTGACTGATTAGAGGTGAAATTTATGGAAATTTATGACTAAATTTGGGGGTTTTAAGGTTGAGAATTGGAGACTTAAATTAAGGAGTTGAGGGGTCGTTTGTGGTTGGATTTTGATGTATTTGGTATGTATGGACTCGTTAGAGTGTAAGGATTCTAGTTTTGTGATTTTTATCAGAATCCAAGACATGGGCCCGGGGGCGGGTTTGGCCAATTTCGGGATTTTTGATGTAAATTGGATATTTTCGAGTGGGCTTTGTCCCTTTAGCATATTTTGATGATATGAATGAGCGCGTTGAGGACGAGTAGAGGGGAAAAAGTATCGCGGAGTAGTTTTTCATCCGGTTTGAGGTAAGTATCGATTGTAAATCTAGACCTGAGGGTATGAAACTCCGGTATTTTGTATTGATTTGATAAATGAGCTGACACATATGCTAGGTGACAGGCGTGTGGGCGTGCACCAGTAAGGATTGTGACTTGGTCCGTCCCGTAGCGACTATTAAGTCGCGCATTTGATTCGAAATCATATGATATTTCATATTTTAGAGACTTATACTATATCTTGGGCTGTATGCCATGTTTGGGGCCTTGTGCCGACCTGTTTTGGACCCACAAGGGTGTTTTCACTACTATTCTCACACTGTTTTTGATAGAAAATATAATCTCAATTATAATTTATACTTGTTTATTGTTTATTCCTGTTTATCACCCTGTTTCCAAACAAATGAAAGATATTTTAGGCCGAGTCCCCGTAATTTGTGGTGAGTTGCCCGAGTGGCTTGTGAGGGTGATGGCATAGAGAGGCCGAGAGCCGGATTGTGAGGATAGTGATGGATCGGACTGCACGCCACAGCGGGATATATATTGGATCGGACTGCACGCCGCAACGAGATATATATTGGATCGGGCTGCACGCCGGCAGCGATATAGAGCTTGGGCTGAAGGAGCCCATCCGGAGTCTGTACATCCCCAGTAAGCGCATTTGACTATTTATGGATCGGGCTGCACGCCGCAGCATTATATATATATATATATGAGGATCGGGCTACACGCCGCAACGGTTATTATTTGGCACCTATTAAGCGTGAGTGGTGAGTGTGAGTACAGATTTACGAGAGATGAGTCACGAGTGACTGAGAGGCTTTCCCGGGAAGGCTTTATATTGTGAGTGACACTGTGCCCGAGGGGCTTATTTGCTATGAAACTACCGTATTCACTCTTCTTTACATTTTTGCCTCTAAACGATAAATGTTGAACTATTGTTTTATAGGAAATTTGGAAAGGGAAAGATTGGAGTTTATGAAACTTTCGGGATGCAGATCCCTGACTTGATTATTGATTTCCACTGATGTTTATTATATGAATTTACATGATTTTAAAAGCTCGTCACTGCACTCAAGTCCTTATTTATATTTGTACTTACTGAGTTGGTGTACTCACGTTACTCTCTGCACCTTGTGTGCGATTCTTCATGAGTGGAGAAGTTGTCGGAGATTGTGAGGTAGCTGCACGACGTTCACAGCCCCACCCTTCTCCCTCTCATTTTGTTGCTATTTATATTTTTTTTCTAGACTTGATGTATTAAGGAAACCGTGTCAGATTCTGTGTTTCATTAGATGCTCATGACTGTTGACTCCGGGTTTTGGGGATTTTGTTAAGATGTTTTCATTACTTATCCGTATTTGTGAAATATAAAGAGTGGAAGATTTTTGATAAATCACGTTATTGATTTAAATGGAAAGTTCCTTGTTTTATGTTCAATAAATCGACTAGCCTAGTCCCTCGATAGGCGCCATCACAACCAGTGTAGATTTGGGGTCGTGACACCAACGCCTACCTCGATTCACTCCAAACATAGGACAATTACTGACACAAGTTTGGGCTTTAAGTGAGTAAAAACACATGCAGACAATATGTAAAAGCATCGGGATTTCTCTTTTTCTTTTTTGGGCTAAAGCACGATTTCTTAATATTTGAAAAACTTTATTTTGTCTTCTTAGATTGAATTTGAGTGACCATGATTTTATTGCAGGTACAAGCCATATGCTATAAAAGGAGATATGGATTCAGTGAGAACTGATGTTCTTGACTTTTATAGAGGCTTGGTAAGCTAGAATTTGCTTGTGATGGTTCTGTAGTTACTGAAAAAATCTGGTGTTTGAAACCTTAGTCTTACATAACCTTTGTGGTGGATCTTATTTGATATGCAATGGAGTGGAGTTCCATGTGACCGTTTATTAGTGTATGATGTGTTAAGAGCTTCCCGGTCTTTCACCTTATTCGAGAGTGAGAAATTTGTTTAGAGTACAGTTGAGTTGTGCAAATATATTCATAAGTCTGGCAGAGAGGCCCACTTTGTTAAAATCTTGTGGTTTCCTAATATATTGTTGAGTTCAAGTTTTTTCCCTGTGTACGAGCAGTTACCACACTTCTACTTACTAGTTTTTGTGTAAGGATCAAGAGAATAACATCTGGTCTTGCTTAAATTCTTTCTAATGTAGTATGTAATTATTCTTGGGCATTTTTTCATTTTCAAGCATGATAGTGAGGATTCTTAGCTTCCTGACTACTTGTGTATATCATTTCAGTTACTAGATAGTTAATACACTTTTGGATATAATTAGCAATATGGATCAAGATCGTTCTTTGCCGTCTTGTTCTTGTGCAATATGTTTGTGCAGTTCATTACAAAGCATGTTTAGAACCATATTTTGAGGATGTATAACTTGGTGAGTTTGCAGGGGACCAAGATAATTGATGAATCTCATGATCAAGATACTACAGATCTTCATAAAGGTGTTGCATATATTCGTGAATTACTAAACCCGGAACATCCAAATGTAAGTAAAGCTTTTTACATAGCTCTGGAAATTTTTACCCTTTTTCCCATGTTTATCAATAGGCTATGTTCTAGCTTCTATTCTTCTCTACTCTAAATACTTGCTCAAACTATATCTGTATCTTTTCGTTGTAGGATATTTGTGCTCTAATTGTTTCTTAGTTATGTTTTTTGCTAATAATAGGATATTATTCATTTAGAATAGATATTTGAAATAAACAATTCATTAGAAAATCTTTCACATGGTGGATCAGATGTATTGCTTATTCGTCATTATTCAATTTAAGGTTATATAAGCGTCATTTGTTGCTTCTTTTACTCATTCCCTTGAAAATAAAATTGAAACTAGTTAGCAGGAACACCATTACATGCACTATCTTCAAGAAAGTGAGGATATAAAATGACAAGGTGAAGTAATCATCAATAAATACAATAACCCTTTTAGCCTCTTCTCTGTTCTAACAAGTAGGGTATGTTGTAAGGTTATTACGGAAAAAAATGGGTGTGAGCAAACGTTCAGTGTTACTTAAAGTAATCAGACGATATTTGTCTTCCGTCACTCCGCAAGGGGTTGCTTTTTACTCGGAGTTTAACATCGACGATGATGAAACTTTGAGTGATTTTCTGAGGACTCCGGATGAATGCCGGGAATTTCTTTTAATCATAATGTTGGAGATGTACGTGAAGGTTGTAGACGTTCCAAAAAACGAGGTTATGCGTACTAGAGATACCCCCCAGTCATCGGGTGGTTATTCTGGAGCAGTTTTTGACGGACAGGTTCCGGATGAAAGACCTTTCTTTGATTTAAACTTATCACCGCCGGGGAATGAGGAGGGAGAAAATACTTTCTATCCTGCTTTCCAACATTCACAAGACGAGTGCTAAATTTATGCTGTGATTTCTGTTAATTATGTATATTTTTAGTGTATTGAATTTGTATTAACGCTCATATATTGAATAGGGGGTACCGTCCGGATATGAATTTTACAAGTGGCCAATCCGGTAGTCATCACCCAATTGAAAACGTCCATCATGGAATTTCATCACATTACGACTTGTAAGTCAAGTTATATAGCTATATGAAAAGTATTTATTAATTTCAGTAGCTTATAATTTTTTTGGTTGTGCAGTGAAAACAAGCAAGTTGAACCACCCGTACTCACTCAATTGCCTGAAAATGACATATTATATCGGGATCCGGCTGATGCATAGAGTGGGGGAACATAATAGTGATTACGACAACAATGCCGATGAATCAGGAGACGAGACACCCTTTCCTCGTGAGGATGGTGATGATGAGGATGAGGGGGAAGGACCAGATTTGAAGAGACCGCCCACCTAGACAAAGAGTGTACGAGTCCGAACTGCCGTCTCATTCAAGGGAGATTCCTTACATTGATAAGTTGCCAAGCGTGCGGGATGTGGAAGCTCTCACAAGGGATTTTGATGAAATCCGGGCAGCAATGTGGGATGAGTCTAGACCAACGGTGCTTGCAAAGGGGATGCTTTTCCCCGATAAAGCGCGCGTAAGCAGGGCTTGTAAAATGAACAACGTAAAAGAGTGTCGTGAGATGCAGGTAATGGAGTCAAGTCCGGATGTATACAAGGTTGTTTGCCGCGGGTGGTTTTGGCCATATCCTTGGATGTTGCATGCGTCCAAGAAGAAGACATGTATGTGGAAAGTGGGTAAATACATTCCCATCCACACATGTGAAATGGACACATTCAACGGTAATCACTTCAACTTGGATATTGACTTGATTTCTCTTGTACTTATTGTGCACATCCAAGCGTCCATAAGGTATAAAATCAAAGAGTGCATTACATCAGTCCACCAGGAATATGGCCATACAATTACGAGAAGAAATGCATTTCTCGGGCACAAACGAGCATTTGAAATTGTCTACGGTAACTGGGATAAGTCTTTTGCAGCTCTACCAAAGTACATGGCCGCACTGCAGCACTTTAATCCCGGGACGGTTGTTGAATGGAAGCTTGAGCGGAGTCCGGGAACACCAGAATACATATTCAATTACGTGTTCTGGGCGTTTAAGCCAGCAATTGATGGTTTTTCGCATTGTCGGCCCGTAATATCCATAGACGGAACTCATGTCTATGGAAAGTACGATATCAAGCTTTTGATAGTCGTGGCAGTGGATGCTAATGGCCAGATATTTCCTCTGGCTTTTGCTATTTGGGCCAATAAAAGCACAGAGACGTGGACGCTGTTTTTGAACCACCTGAAAGAGCACGTTGTGAAACAACGTTCAGGTATTTGTCTAATATATGATCGTCATGGTGGTATATTAAGTTCTGTGGACAACTTTCCTGCATGGCAAGAACCTTATGCATACCACCGTTACTGTGGGGGGCACTTTAAGGCCAATTTCCAGAAGGTATATCCCAAGAAGGATCTACATGATTTGATGTGGATGGCAGCAACGGACCACCNGAGGCAGCCTATTGTTGGCTAATGCGACATAACCCTGAAAAGTGGACTTTGCATGCGGATGGTGGCAGACGATGGGGAGTTCTTACTACAAACGTGTCAGAGTCCTTCAACGGGTTTTAGAAGTCGGCAAGAGGATTGCCCGTCACAGCCATAGTGCGAATGTCGTTCAAGCAGATGGCATAGAGGTTTGTTGAACGATCTGCAGCTGTAACGGAATTGATGGAAAAGGGTGTTGAATTTATGCCAGTGCCGATGCAGAGATTTGAGAAATACAGACGGCAAGCACATTGGCATTCATTTTTGCAGTATGATAACGAAATAAATGTTTTTGAAGTTCGCACCGCTATCCATCAAAAATCGGGGGAATAATGTACATACTGTAAATGAATCATCAAGGTTATGCTCTTGTGGGAAATGGTCCATATACCACATGCCTTGCTCACATGCCATCAAGTGCTTTCAACGTATTAGTTTTGGGAGACCAACTATGTTGATCAACAATAACGTGTTGCCAAGTACCTAAACACTTATAGTGGTCGGTTGCAGCCAGTGGGTGCTGAGCACTATTGGCCTCCGGAACCATTTAAAATGGTGTGTAACAAGTTGCATAAAATACAGGTGAAGAATAGAACGCGCATACGGAACCAAATGGATGTTAGTGATACCGTTTATGCGCGCAAATAAATGGTATATGCTCGCAAACAGGGCACGACCGACGTAAATGTCCTTCAGCTGGTTTGGGTGGCAAAACTAATCGTTGGGGGGTGTTCTTCTAGTGTACCTAACTACCCTTGAGTTGATATTGTAATAATTTCATGTCTATGTATATGTTCCAAGATTTATGAAATAAAATTATGCTTGTTAATTATGATTTGTACTTTCCCATATTACCGATTTAAATTATATATTAATAAAATTATATATATATTAG
This sequence comes from Nicotiana paniculata, assembly GCA_005239505.1. NCBI lineage: Eukaryota > Viridiplantae > Streptophyta > Magnoliopsida > Solanales > Solanaceae > Nicotiana > Nicotiana paniculata. The sequence goes on along the minus strand of ML319482.1, from coordinate 64 downwards.
TACAGTTAAATATTGTTGTTAATGTAAATAAAAATATTATTTACACCAAATGCAAAAAAAAGTC
>MDKI01253352.1:0-11338 GCA_005239505.1 Nicotiana paniculata | reverse complement strand
GGGGCTAAAAATAATAGTGATTGTTTTAGTGCTGGTTTTCTAAAAACACAAGTTATTCTTTACACTTTTTCTTGTCTAGGAATCTTCAATTTTAGGTCAAAAAATGTCTAACTCAGTGAATGCACATGAAAACAACGGCCCTGAGGATCATGGAGAGAACGACGTAGCTACTTCAGGTATCGGTGTACCACCACAAAACCCTGAGGGGGCACCTGTGCAAATCCCCATTGACGAGGGCTCATACAGAGGGGAGTGTGTGCGAGGGAGAACAGCGCGAAACGCAGAGAGCTCATGCTCAAAGGGAAAGAGAAGTTAGAATTCACGTCATTTTTGAGATGTTGCAAGCACAACAAGTGGCTATTGCTCAGCTGCAAAGCCATCAAAAAACTCCGAGCACAGCGCCACCGGAAATGGATCCTCGAGGTGAACATGCACCGGAAAGGTTGAGCAACAACGGGTCAGCAGCCGACCCCGCTATTATGAAGATGCTCGAGGACCTCACAAAAAGGATTGAGTCAGGCGAAAAGAAGATAGAAGCCAACAACAAGAAGGTGGAGACCTATAACTTGAGGGTCGACTAGATCCCGGGCGCACCGCCGATTCTTAAGGGTGTAGATTCAAAAAGTTTGTGGAAAAGCCATTCCCATCGAGTGAGGCTCCGAAGCCCATCCTGAAGAAATTCCGAATTCTTGATCTCCCGAAATACAATGGGACCTCGGACTCCAATGAGCCCATTACTTCCTACACTTGTGCTGTGAAAGGTAACGACCTAAGAGATGACGAGATTGAATCAGTTCTATTGAAGAAATTCGGGGAAACACTATCCAAAGGGGCCATGATGAGGTATCATAACCTGTCCCCGAACTCGATAGATTCATTTTCCATGATGGCGGACTCCTTCGTAAAGGCACATGCTGGTGCCATAAAGGTAGCTACAAGGAAATCTAATGTCTTCAAAATCAAAAAAAGAGAGAACGAGTTGTTGGGGGAGTTGGTATCCCGCTTCCAACAAGAACGAATGGAACTAACACTGGTTTCCGATGATCGGGCAGTGCAAGCCTTCACTCAGGGCTTAAATGAGCGAAGCTCAATAGCTTCGAATCAGCTGAGGCAAAAATTAATCGAGTACCCCGCCGTGGTTTGGGCGGATGTGCACAACAGGTATCAATCGAAGATCAGGGTCGAGGACAACCAATTGGAAGCCCCTTCGGGCTTGGTGTATCCTAGCAGAGTCTTAGCAAAGGAATCGAGGCTTCCAGAGAGAGAGCCAAGGCTAAAGAAAGAAAGGTATCAATTGTACGTAGAGAATCATAGAAATATCCCAAGGCGCAACATACCTCGAAGTGACCAAAGGATGGACCGAGGCCTAAATCCTTGGGGACTTGTAAACAAATCGAGGTTCGACAGGCATGCAGGGTCGATAGAAGCACCCCGACTATCTGAGTACAATTTCAACATTGATGTTTCCGATATAGTATCGGTTATAGGTAAAATTAAATACACCAGGTGGCCAAGACCCGTGCTGTCAGATCCTTCTCAAAGGAACCCCAACCTGATATGCGAATTTCACGGTACGCACGGTCATAGGAACGAGGACTGCAGACAGCTCCGAGAAGAGGTGGCCCGACTGATTAAGGGGAACCTTCAAGAGTTTCTCAGTGACCGAGCTAAAAATTAGTTTCGGGAAAGAGACGCAAACAGAAAAAATGAAACAGAAGAGCTACAACACGTTATCCACATGATTATCGGAGGATTCGACGTCCCCTAGGGACCCATTTTCAAACGAACAAAAGTATCCATCACTAGAGAAAAGCGATCTCGGAGCTATATGCCCGAAAATGCCCTTTTATTCAGCGAAGAGGGCATCGATACCTTGTCTCAACCTCACAATGACGCACTGGTAATTTATTTTATTTTAAGTAAATTTCAAATTAAACATGTGCGCGTAGATCTAGGTAGCTCGGCCAACATAATTCGGTCAAGGGTGGTAGAGCAACTCGGTTTGCTCGACCAGATCATGCTCGCCTCTCGTGTACTCAATGGATTTAACATGGTGAGCGAAACAACAAAATGGGAAATCACCCTTCCAGTCAGCGTGACTGGTACAACTCAAACCACTAAGTTCCATGTCATTGAAGGCAAAATGAGATACAACGCATTGCTCGGAAGGCCATGGATTCACAGTATGAGGGCGGTACCGTCAACCCTTCATCAAATGATGAAGTTACCCACGAAGGATGAAATAAAAATGGTATATAGGGAACAACACGCGGTAAAAGAAATATTCGCAGTGCATGACGTAGCATCGATGCCGGCACCTTCTACATCGAGGGAGCCAAAAAACAAAAAAGTAGGCCAGTAAGCAATCACAAACTGCATCCTTGATCAACGATTAAAGGACCGTGCCGCGTCCTTGTTACGTGTAACTAAAGCATATCGAGGCTTGAACGCCACCACAGTTAAGGTACAACTCTCTCCCTCTTTCCTTCACGTTTTACACTAACCTATGTGCAGTTGCTCGAATGAAAAGAATCGGAGAACCCTCCAGCTCGAGGACGTTGCGCTATTTTTCCCTCGCGTCGGATTTTATCCCAAATGGATTTTACCGATGAGGTTTTTAAAGAGGCAACACCCATATGATACCTGAGGAGAACTCACCAAGTATTCAAGGCTTCTCTCTGATCAACCTCAAATACTAGGGTGCGTCCCCCTCCCTCTCCGCTCCCCCCCCCCGGGACATCACTAAAATATGCCAAAGAGGGTCTCGATAGGAGAATGATGTAGTGGACCAAATGGTCGAATGAACCGTGTCCACATAGAAAAATCGAATCCTCGATGGTAAAACCATGTATACTTTTACCAAGTAATTGGAGAAGAATCTTTCATCTTTAAAACACTTCGCGTGTCAGGAAAGTCTATTATTTTTACAAGAAGCGGCCCCAGAGCCCAAAATCCATCGACCACTCGGGAATTGTCCTCGACAGTCATCCCATCGAGTCACCAAAAGCTCGAAGCCATAAGACCTCAGGGCCGACAACTTCAAGCACGTAAGCCCTCCATGAGGCAATACTAACTCCAGCTCGGGGACTGCCCTCGAATGCTGGCTCATCAAGCTGTCTAACTCGAAGCCGTAAGACCTCAGGGCCGAAAACTTCGAACTCATAAGCCCTCCACGAGGAAACATCAAACAACATAAGCCCTCCATGATGCAATATCAAACTCTGGTTCAGGCACTATCCTCGACAATCGACTCATAGCTATAAGACCTCAGGGCTGGCAACTTAAAACTCATAAGCCCTCCATGAGGCAACATCAAAACTATAAGAACTCAAGCAAGGCATGTACTGACTCATAAGGCCTTAAAAAGGCATAATCCCGATATCAAAGTCAAGTCTATATATCGAACTTATAAGACCCCTAAAAAGGCATACCCTCGATATAGACATCGGGGCTATCTCACTTAGGGACTAAAAGGCTACGGCCAAATACAAATGACCACCATCATAAGGCTCCAGCCAAACTAAAGCGACTTGGAGATGTCCGACTATCGCCATAAAATCACAGGCCTCCAATTACTTAGAAAAAACTTCGAAAAGAACTGGTTAAAGGTTGTACCGACCTAAAACGTAAGAGCCAAAGTCGTCAGCTACATAAAAGGTCGTACAGACCTAAAGCGTAAGAGCCCAAGTCGCCAGCTTCACTAAGGGTCGTACTGACCTAAAGCGAGTCACCAGCTACAGGTCGTACTGACCAAAAGTGCCTCAGGGCCAATTTAAAAACCTAAGGGCCGATGGGCTCGAGTCCAATACGACTCGGAGACTGAGTCCGAAACAGTTAACTAAAGCGCCTAAGGGCCAAACACGTAAGAGCCTGAGTCGCCAACCATACCGAAGGTCGTACCGACCCTAATGCGTAAGAGCCCACGGGCCAATTTATAACCCTAAGGGTTTTACCTCGAAGTCCAATTTAAAAAACTAAGGGCCAATGAGCTCGAGTAAAATCTGACTCGGAGACTGAGCCCGAAATGATTAACTAAAATGCATAAGGGCCAAATGCGTAAGAGCCTGAGTCGCCAGCCACACTGAAGGTCGTACCGACCCTAATGCGTAAGAGCCCGGCCAGCCTAAAAAGCCTCAGGGCCAATGTATAAGCCCTAGGGTTTTATCTCGAAGACTAATTCATCGGGTTGATTATCGACAAAGAAAATCAGAATAAGAAAAAAATCTTTCATTTATATATCTACATTACAAATATGCATTTACAACTCTCCCACATGAGTTTTTACAAAGAACAAAGAAGGAAAATCTAATCTACTCTAGGGACCATCTCCCTCAAAAGCCTTCAAATACCAGCATCGTCACCATAAGAAAGGAAAAACTTGGCGTCGATCTCATCCACCTTGGCCTGCTTTATCTCTTCCAAGAGATCAAAGCCTCTAGCATGAATCGCTTCAAGCGTCTCCCTCTGAGACCTACATTGGCCATACTTATTGCCCCTCCTATCTCTATCAAACTCTCCCTCAGCTCAGCCCGAGCATCGACAGCATCTTTCAAATAGACTGCCACCTTCTTATCGGCCTTCGCCCGAACTTCTTTAGCTTCAGCCCGGGCATCCATGACCTCAGCCTTTAGATTTAAAAGATTAGTCTCAAGCTTGGAAATCCTACTCGTCTGAAGCAAGCTATCTTCTCGGGCATTACAAAGTTGTATCTCAAGGGCAGCAGCCTTGGCCAAAGCATTTCTTTGGGCTACAACATGTATGCCTATATGCGCCTTCAACGTTTGGCATTAAGAACTAACTTGCCCGACTTCTCCCCAAAGGCGCTCCAATGCTTCTGTCTTTCCCTGCAGCTGAAGCACCAAAAGGTTAGTTCCCAAAAGTGAGAAAGGAAGCACGTACTCCTTCGGGGTAAGGGTTACTTGACGCTCGATATTACCTTCATGGTTCCGACTCCGATGCATCTCCGCCCGAAGATGTATCAACTCTTTTGTCTTCTTAACGCAAAGAAGCTTGAGAGTTTTTCCTTAACCAAAGCTTCCCGCAACCTGGTCTCACATCGAAGTAGCTCAAACTTGAGTTTTTCAAAAACCTAAAGAAGTGAAACTTCAGTTCGAAGAATGAAGATTCATAGCTAACGAGCCAGCAAGGCCGATTAGAACTCACCTTAGAACAGAGCTGCTGAGCCTCTTCAACAGTTGAACTTGCATCTACTGGCCTGGCTCCATCGACCCTAGTTGAACCACTCTCAATAGAGGCATGCCCACTCGAAACTTCACGCCCACTTGAAACTTCACTTGGTTCGGGCGGCCCCTAGTTTCGAGCGTCCCTCGAAGGGTAGAAGCAGATGATGGTGGAGGAATTTTGCGCTTCCTCTCTCGAGGAACCTCTTCTTCCGAAATTAGAGGTCTCAGGCCTGGTAGAATCGACAACCTCGGAAGGGTCCCCAACTCGAGTCGTAGACAAAGAATTTTCCCCCGGAGGGAGCTGGTGTCCACAGAATGAACAACGTATATAAAGCACTTCTCAGCAACGACATCTCCTTTATGTCTCCGAGAAGGCCTCCCCTCATTAAGGATGTCCTCGTCTGCAGAGGATCGATCTTCTTCGCTTATTGTCCTCCTCTGGGCCTTCCCTCTCCTCAAAGGGTCACAATCTCATTTCGAAAAACCAACCAACACTTGCGGTGGCAGAATTAGTACACGCAAAAGGAAACATTCATCAAAAGGAGCAACCATGCGGCTCATATCGTGGTGCTTCGCTTCCCATCTGCCCTTCGACAGATCATGCCACTTGCATTTGTCATATGTTGAGGAAGCTACTAGCCTCCGAGTCCAGTCCACAAGATCGGGGACCTCCCCTGGCACCCACGAGACCGCTGAAAACGAGTAAAAGAAACACTCTTACAAACCGATGAGAGAAAGTGACACTAAGGTATGACGTGGAACTTATGTTTAAAGATCCATATTTCGGGAAATGGCAAGAATTCCGCTGGAATGATATTGATGGTCCTCACTCAGACAAACCGACTTATCCATCCTCCATTTCGATCCTCATCATCACTGGCAATGAAAGGCCTGGTGGACCGATGTCGTAACACAATCAGGCCTCGACAATGTTGAGGCCCGTATAATCTAATGAGGTGGCTGAGGGTAAACTCAAGCTCGGCCTTTTCGGTAAAATACCTCATCATCAGCATTATCTGCCAAAAGGACGTATAAATCTGAGCCAGGGTGACTCGATACCTTTTGCAGAACTCGAGCACAAGTCGTTCGAGGGGGCCTAATGTAAATGGGTACGTATACACAGCCAAGAATCCCTCTACGTAAGTCATGACGTTCTCTTCTCGAGAAGGTATCTAAAGCATCACATTTTCCCCCAGTCGCAGTCTCTCCTCACGGCCTCTAGGTGGTTTTCTTTGATCCATCAAACGAACCTCGAAGTATGCTCTCGATGGCCTGGGGCATCGAAGGGTTTCTCTAATGCAAAGTATTTCTTCGGAGCAAAGTAGTATGAAGTCAACTCACCATACGTCGGCGGTATACCACCGGCCAGGCTAGGAGCAGAAGAAGAATTTTCCTCTTCTTGGTGAACAAATACGGGCATGGTAGCCATAACTACTCAAACAAACATAAGTAGGAAGGAATGAAAGCAGTTTTCGAAAAAATGGGAAAGGGGTGAGAAAGTTGAAAGGAAAGCTATGTTTTGAAAAGTCGCAAGACTTGGAATGAAGAGGAAGCGAGAATATATATAAAGAAAGAGGTGACCATTCAACTACTCTGAAAGCCATTCCATTTCTGACAAAGTCATCATAATGCTTGGGGAAGTGTATCGGTGGGGCCACCTCGGTCACTTCAGGTCAAGTCACATAAATAATACCGTCATACGAAATTTGAGGTGTCAAATCTCACATGACAACCTAGCCTCGAGAAGGCGTCCGGTCTCAAGGGATCTACTATTGCAAGTTCGAGTTCCGAGGAGCTAAGAATCGAAGCATGAAAGTCAATTGGTGCGTAAGAATTACGGGACAAAATTTTTGCGATATGCGACAAAAGATATTCTATTTCAAAAAATATATTTATAGAGATGTTTCTACAAAAAATTCCCCCGAAGGGTCCCATATATAGAAAAAGAAAAAAAAAGAAAAAGGCAAAATAGCATAAGAATCTACTCTTCGCCGCACGTGGTCGGCATTTCTGATTCTTCCTCCAGGGCCCTGGCTTCTTCGATCTCGGTAGAGAGATCGATGCCCTAGCGCTAACCTTCTCGAGAGCTTGCCTCCTGGCTTGAATGCGGGCATAAGCAACTGCCCGAGCCAGCTTTAGCTCGGCCTTCTCAGATATCTCCCTGGCCCGGTCATTCGCAGCAGTAACATCTCTCTTGTACGGGGAGACACATTCATTGGCCATAGATAGTGCAACATTCTCCTTCTGAGCACATAGGAGAAGGTCTTGAACCGAGGATCTCTTCCCCCGAAGCGCCTCCCTATCTGAAGCCGTGGCGTCATTCAGCCGAGCCATCTCTAGGATTTCGGCATCCTTGGCCGCAACCTCCTCTCGAAGCCGCTCCACCAGGGCATCCTTCTGCTTAATCTGAAAGGTAGAAAATAAGTCAATCAGCACAAGGCATTGCTACTAGAATAAAAGTATGGGTACCGGCATACCTGCTCGGTGAAGTCGGCCCCCTCCCGAAGTTCTCTCTCTGAGCTTTCCCGGAGGTTGGTCAGTTCCTTCTCCTTTTGAGCGCATAAAGCCTCCAGCTCGACAGACTCCGACATAAGCTTCTCAAGCTCCTCTCCACGATGAGTCAACTCATCTTGCATCTCGGAGAAGGCTTGGTCATACAGCTTCTTGACCTGCAACACAGAAAAGGGGAAATCAGAAAACATGAACAGAAGATCTAAAATTAGCATATTACTTCTCAAAAGTCACCTGCTTTTGGAGCCTCTCGGCTTCCTCGAGAGAAACTGGGGTATCTACATCGGTCTCCTTGTCAACCCCCTCGACATAGTCTCTGAATGCATCATCCTCTCCACGAGAGGTCTCTATACCAGGAACACCCCTAACTTGAGCATCCCGTATCTCCTCCGGAGAAAATGACGGGCCTGAGTGAAATCCATCGGCGGTATGGGCCTATATCGAGGTTTCTTCCTAATCCCAGAAAGCTCCAGTAGCAAGCCCTCCGAGCTCCTCACCACAGACTGTGCCATGTCCGATGAGTGTCTCGGGGACTACGCCCAAACCCTCCTCGAGGGTCTCCTCTATGCATGGAGGGTCCGCATCGGCCGCCTCTACCTCAATAGACAAGTGCCCAATAGTTCTCGAAGCATCAGCACTTTGTTTTGCCCTTTGTACCAAAGGGCAGGCATTTTCTCTTTGTTCCTCGGCCCGCAGGATCTCAGCGACCGTCGAGGACAAGATCGTGGCATCAGTTTTGGGCTTTCGTGCCTTTGTCCTTTTTTATTTCGGAGACCCCGCCGAGGCCTCCTTCTTCCTTTTCTTATCCTTGGTAGTCTTCGGGGCCTCTTCCTCACCAGGTGGAGTCGGTCTCATCAACACATCTTCACCAAGGCCTACACAAACGTGTCAAATTAGAAACATCGTCATCAAAAGTTCTTACAAAGAAGGAAAAAACAAATAGCAGCAAAAGCAGACCGTGGTTCTTTGCCTTCCAACTTGTCTTAGCCAGCTCACGCCATACCCGTTTGTTATATAGGAAGGCGGATTCCAAAATCCTGATCCACCCCAGAAGGTCCTGGACCACACCGGGGAACCAGACAGTGGCTACACGGTCTAAAGAAAGAATATTCAGGACCGGTAGAAAGAAAAAAAAGGTGGTAAAGCATAATTAACATGGGGGTACTTACGTTTCATATTTCACTCCTGCGGAAACGACAGTCTATCGGAGGGGATGATGTCCGAAGTTCTGACTCTGACGAATCGACTCATCCACCCCTATCTTTATCCTCGTCGATGTAGACAAGGAACACCTTGGCGGATCGGCGATGCAGTTTAATTAGGCCCCTACGTAAGAGGCAAGGGCTGTACAATCTAATCAGATGGTCGAGGGTAAAAGTCATTTCCTCGACCATGTTGGAAATATACCGAAACATGTATACAATCCTCCAAAAAGAAGGATAGATCTGACCGAGTGTCACTCGGTACTGATGGCAAAAATCAAGAATCACCGGTCAATCGGTAGGGAAGAAGAATCGACGGGACCTAAGGTGAAGGGGTATGTATATACAATGAGGAAGCCAGCCTTGTGCGTGACTATGCTTTCATCAGCTGTATGAATCTCTACTCAGGCCGCCTCCCCCAGCGGCAGTTGAGTTTTATCCTCTCTATATTTGATACTACGCTTATGTATCGGGACATGGGCTCGCATCGACCTTGTGTAGAAGGGGGTTTTTCTATTGTGAAGTTAGAAATGGTGTCGAAATGGACTGAGATGCATTGTTCGACGGTAGGAGGAATTTTGGACTTGCTCTTAGATGGACGTGATGAAGAGGCGGCTCCCTCTTTTTTTTGGAACCGTTTTTAAAGTTTTGGCTATGATAACAATAGAGTTTTGAAACGAGAAGACAAGAAAACGTACACAGACAGAAGGTAAGAATGGAAAACACCTAGCTAAATTTGAAGGTTTGGAGAAGATGAAGGTGATGCAAAACTATGAAAAGGAAAGAGATTGTAGTATTTGTAGAGGCTCTTTGGGCATGCTTGAAGCGGAAGGGTCGAAAGCATGACAGTTTATGGGCTTCTCGAGAATTGTGTTTGAGAGTGACCTTTGTGCAACTTTTTATGTCTCATCATTTAATGCTCTGAAGGGACTGACGTCATAGTAGGAGCGTCGAAAAGGCAAAAGTCAAGACCATTTCTAATCTATTCATTCTAAGAAGTGCGGGGACTATGTATATACGGCTAAAATTGGAGAGCCCGATTTTACGGTCTCTACGACGCTAAGAAGGCTCGAAGGTTCGAATTTTGGCATTGAGGGGTCATATCGAAGGCTCTCGACCTCGAGGCTGTGCAAACCGAAGATCAACGTGGAAAGGCGGGAGACGCCCAAGGGGTACGTGGTTAAAGTTGATAAAGTATACAAAATAGTACAAGTCTGTATCGTGGCATTAAATGGTTGTACCGGACATATCTCTTTGCATTAATTACACATGTACTATGTTGGGATTCTTCCTCATATATAAAGGGGACCCTTGTCACTTTGTAACACACATGACACTCAATATACAAGAACAAGAACATCCTCTACTCTTTAACTAAAACCATTCTCTACCATTGCTTCATTGATTTATTGCTTCACATTTATTGTGTTCTTCAGCTATTCTTCATTTATTACTTGTTATTGATCATAAATAGGTCACTCTTAAGGCCTTCAGCGTTGTTATATCGTTATCGATAGCCCACTGTCAAGCTTCTAAAGCTCGACCTCGAGGCCCTTACCGACCACCCTCGAGACCGATCTATCCGCTGCTCGATTTGCATAGTCCTGTTTCCTTTTGCTATTATTTCATTTCCTCGCTTCACATTCAACATCTACTGCCTAATCAATCGGTATTAAAATAGATCACGTACTTTTAGAACCATATAATCAAATATAATTTTAATTACCATTTTCGAGGTAAACATCTGCTTTCAAATTATAGGAAATTATGTAGCTTCAGATTCCCCCATTTAAAGTTTCTGCTATTTTCTCCACCATTGAAAGATATGTACCCCTTGAAATGTTTCAAATATATGTAGCCTTATTTTGGATTAAAATTCCTTTGCTGGAATCGGTTGCCACATACCCATGATGACTAAGAGTCATATGATTTGGGTAGTGGCTTGATGCCACGTGGGGGTGGGGGTTTAATCTTTATCCCATACCTATTTAGCTAAATAAGTAATATCCTGTTACCCGATAATTAACCAATTACCTACATAATTAAGAATTATCTTAAATTACTTAAAATGCTACTCATTTTTAATAAAATTTATACATCATACTATTATGGTCATGTGGTACCATATAAAATCAATACACACACTATTATTTCGTTACAACATTCATGTAAAAATGCATATATTTTCTCAACTTCTAATTTTTCTAACCTCATATAAAGAATACAAATTTTCGTATGCTTAATTCTTAAAATGATAAAAAGATAACCTTCTTTTCTTGTGAGAAATTAATTTCTATCTTTACAATAAAGAAAATCTCATAAACTTTGTCATATTACGTGTATAATTCAAAGTAGTAATATTAATAACTATAATAAATCATTCTTTTTTCTTAAACCATTTTACAAAAATGTTCCACTCAAAATACCATACCAATATATATA
>ML319474.1:0-36145 GCA_005239505.1 Nicotiana paniculata | reverse complement strand
GGGATAGAAGAGACGCCAAGGCCCACGAACGCCAGTGGGTATACCTTGAAGCCTCTATGATGAACTGGAAGACACTCCCACTAGTGATGTCCTCCGGGTCCGGCTGCATAATCTGCACAACATAAAGAAGTGCATGTGTAGCATAAGTACAACTGACCCCATGTACTGAGTAAGTGTCCAGCCTAACCTCGGTGAAGTAGTGACGAGGCTACCAAATAAACCTATGCAGTTCAAATAAACATATACATATATACAGCGGATAAGAAATATAGGGAGAAAAAAATTAACAAAGGAAGGGGAACATGCTGTGGGGAGATAACAGTTTCATATAAGAAATCTCAATAAGGAAAAGGTCAACAAAGCCAGCATATCAACAAGGACAAGAAATCAGAAACTTGCACGGCATCACCGTTCGTCCGTTTACTCTCGTCCTCACTATGGAATTTATAATGTAATCAATTTAAACCATGGCACGGAATCACCCTTCGTGTTTTACTCTCATTCTCAACAAGACAAGTGCACGGCATCACCCTTCGTGCTTTAACACTCTTCCTCACCCAAACAGCAATCACAAACAAGGCAAGGAAGTAAACAGAATAGGTATAGAAATCCCTGCAAGCGAACAATAATTAAACAATTAAATCCCGGCATGGGTAACATCAATTAAACAATTAAATCCCGGCAAGGGAACAATAATTAAACAATTAAATCCTGGCAAGGGTATGATTTAATAACTCTTTCTCTTTCTTTCACTTTCATTTCCATGATTATTCTATCACTTGAGCCAATGCTCCAACAGAATTTACAGAATACAATTCCCTTCACATATTCTTCACAACAAATATAAATCACCAATTAAGCATGGGNCAATTTGAGCCAATGCTCCAACAGAATTTACAGAATACAATTCCCTTCACATATTCTTCACAACAAATATAAATCACCAATTAAGCATGGGAATTACCACCAAATCAGAATATTCACAATATAAGGACTCACGATCATGCTAGACACCAATGTATAGATACTCGTCGCCATGCCTATACATCGTACTCCACAATTAGCAAGTAGCAACCAAGACTCAACTCTTATTCCCTCAAGCTAAGGTTAGATCGAACACTTACCTCGGGTCCAAAGTATAGCAACCAACCCTCTAACACCGCCTTTCCTTTAGAATTTGACTCCGAAATGGTATTATCTCGGCATAATCAACTCAAGTATATCAATGAGGATTCAAAGATTCAATTATATGGCCTAATTATCCATTTCCTAGCATACTTTCAAATTTATCAAAATTCGACCCGGGGCCCGCTCGCTCGGATTCTCGAAACTTTCAAAGGAAACATTCACCCAAGGCCTAAGGATCAAAAATATACGGTTTTTACTTGATTTCATGGTCAATTCACTGGAAATTCTAAGGTGATCACACATTCTAGGTTACTACCCATTTTCTTGAATTTTTGGCACTAATTTGTGTAGGTAATTAGGCTAAGATACATGCATGAAAAAAGTTTATGGGTGGAATTCACTTACGTCACAAGGCCTGGTCGAAAGCTGTCAATAATGGTGAAATTAGTCTAAGGAAGGAGATGAAAAATGAGAGAAATGGGTTTAAAACCCGTATTTAATATTACTGCCTGAACAGTGTACGCGCCTGCGATGGCAGGGACCGCACCTGCGGTCTCGCGCTTGCGAGGAGAACCTCGCGCCTGCGGAATTGGGCTGGAGGTCTAGGGTCGCGCCTGCGATGGGGAGACCGCACTTGCGGTCTCGCGCCTGCAATGAAATGCCTCGCACCTGCGAAGGCTGACCAGTCCACTGGTGCTCGCGCCTGCGATGCCTGGGACCGCTCTTGCGGTCTCGCACCTGCGATGCTGGGCAACCGCACCTGCGGTCACACCAGAGCAGTTGCACCAGCAGCTGAGTTTGCTAGTTTTTTAGCCCCGTTAGGTGCCCGGAAGGCACCTGGGCCCACCCGAGCCCTAATCCAAATATACCAACGAGTCCTAAATCATAATACGGACTCACTCGAGCCTTCAGAACACTCAAAACAATGCTAAAACTCGAATTCACACCCCCAAACCTCAAGAACCAAACTTAGGAATTTCGAAATCCCACCGTCGGGCCGTGATGGCGTCTAATGTTGAACCCACTCGACAAGCCAATGTGTATAGCTAAACTAGCATCCTAACCTCCTTCTAACATAATAAACTAAATCAGTTCACAAATTAAACAGCGGAAATAATTACGGTTTTAAGCTAAGTAAAGACAATCATAATACATCGATGTAAAATTTCCCAAAACCTGGTGTCACTAACTCACGAATTGTCTAAGAGTGCTAAATACATCTCCGAAAGGAAATATGTGTCTGCCTTTGAAACTAAAGGAAAAACAAGACAAAATCAAAGACAAGGGGATGGAAGAGACGCCAAGGCCCACGAACACCAGCAGGTGTACCTTGAAGCCTTTATGATGAGCTGGAAGACACTCCCACTAATGATGTCCTCCGGGTCCGGCTGCGTAAACTGCACAACATAAATAAGTGCAGGTGTAGCATCAGTACAACCGACCCCATGTACTGAGTAAGTTCCTAGCCTAACCTCGGCAAAGTAGTGACGAGGCTAGAACCATACTACCAAATAAACCTGTGCAGTTCAAATAAATGTATACATATATAAAACGGATAAGAAATATAGGGAGAAAACAATTAACAAAGGAAGGGAATCATGATGTGGGGAGATAACAGTTTTATACAAGAAAACTCAATAAGGAAAAGATCAACAAAGCCAGCATATCAACAAGGACGAGAAATCACAAACTTGCACGGCATCACACTTCGTGCTTTTACTCTCGTCCTCACTATGCAATTTATAATGTAATCAAGGTAAATCATGGCACGGCATCACCCTTCGTGCTTTTACTCTCTTCCTCACTATGCAATGAATAATGTAGTCAATGTAAATCATGGCACGGCATCTCCCTTTGTGCTTTTACTCTCTTCCTCACTATGCAATGGATAATGTAATCAATGAATATCGGTACGGAATGGTACAACGTGCGGCATGGCATCACCCTTCGTGCTTTACACTCTTTCCTCACAATATCAAACAATGCACGGCATCACCCTTCGTGCTTTAACACTCTTCCTCAGCAAATAACAATCACAAACAAGGGCAATGGAGTAAACAGAACAGATATAGAAATCTCTGCAAGGGAACAATTACAAAAATATCAAGATCCCAGCAAGGGAGACAATACCAAACAATGCACGGCATCACCCTTCGTGTTTTACTCTAATTCTCACCAAGACAAGTACACGGCATCACCCCTCGTGCTTTAACACTCTTCCTCACCTAAACAGCAATCACAAACAAGGCAAGCAAGTAAGCAGAATAGATATAGGAATCCCGACAAGGGAACAATAATTAAACAATTAAATCCCGGCAAGGGTATATTTCAATAATTCTCTCTTTCTTTCACTTTCATTTCCATGATTTATTCTATCACTTGAGCCAATGCTCCAAAGGATGTAATATCTCATATTTCTTCAATTCTCATTTTGAGCCAATGCTCCAACAGAGTTTATAGAATACAATTCCCTTCACATATTCTTCACAACATATAGCAATCATCAATTAAGCATGGAAATTACCACAAAACCAGAATATTCAATATATAAGGACTCACGGTCATGCTAGACACCAATGTATAGATACCCGCCACCATGCCTATACATCGTACTCTACAATTAGCAGGTAGGAAACAAGACTCAACTCATATTCCCTCAAGCTAAGGTTAGACTGAACACTTACCTCGGGTCCCAAGTATAGCAATCAACCCTCGAACACCGCCTTTCCTTTAGAATTTGACTCTGGAATGGTATTATCTAGGCATAATCAACTCAAGTATATCAATAAGGATTCAAAGATTCAATTATATGGCCTAATTATCCATTTCCTAGCATACTTTCAAATTTATCAAAATTCAACCCCAGGCCCGCTCGCTCGAATTCTCGAAACTTTCGAAGGAAACACTAACCCAAGGCCTAAGGATCATAAATATACAAGTTTTACTTGATTTCATGGCCAATTCAAAGAATATTCTAAGGTGGTCACAAGTTTTAGGTTACTACCCATTTTCTTGAATTTTTGGCACTAATTTGTGTAGTTAATTAGGCTAAGATACATGCATGAAACAAATTTATGGGTGGAATTTACTTACCTTACAGGGCCTGGTCGAAAGCTCTCAACAATGGTGGAATTCGTTTAAGGAAGGAGATGAAAAATGAGAGAAATGGGTTTAAAACCCGTATTTAATCTTACTGCTTGAACAGTGATCGCGCATGCGACGGCTGGGACCACACCTGCGGTCTCGCGCTTGCGAGGAGAACCTCGCGCTTGCGGAATTGGGCTTGGGGTCTGGGGTAGCGCCTGCGAAGGGGAGACCGCACCTGCGGTCTCGCGCCTGTGATGAAATGCCCTGCACTTGCGCAGGCTGGCCAGGCCACTAGTGCTCGTGCTCGTGCCTGCGATGCCTGGGACCGCTCTTGTGGTCTCGCACCTGCGATGCTGTGCAACCGCACCTGCGGTCACACCAGAGCATGTGCACAAGCAGTTGAGTTTGCTGGTTTATAGCCCCGTTAGGTGCCCGGAAGGCACCTGGGCCCACCCCAGCCCTAATCCAAATATACCAACGAGTCCCAAATCATAATACGGACTCGCTCGAGCCTTCGGAACACTCAAAACAATGCTAAAACTCGAAATTACACCCCCAAACCTCAAGAACCAAACTTAGAAATTTTAAGTTTTCTAACTTCGGTAACAACGTGCCGAACTGACCTATAAATCAATCTCGGAACGACACCAATATTCACATATTACTCACACAACATCCTACGAACTTGCCCGTGCGATCAAATCGCCAAAATAACATTATACATAGAATTAAACCTCAATATCCATGAATTCTATCAAGTTTCATAAAAACATCAAATTTTTCATTTTTAAGTCTGAAACACGTCAAACGAAATCCGATTTCGACCAAACTTTACACAAAGTGCTTAAAACATATATAAGACATTTATCGGGCGCCAGAACTAAAATACGGGCCCGATACCATTACTTTATAATCAGATTTCATTTTCAATTTCCTTAATTATTTTCAAAAAATAATTTTACTCAAAAATTCATTTCTCGAGCTTGGAGCCACGAAATTTGATTCCGGGCATACGCCCAAGTCCCATATTTTCCTACGGACCCTCCAGGACCGTCAAATCATGGGTCTTGGTCTGTTTACCCAAAATGTTGACCGAATTCAAAGTTATTCATTTTTTTAATATCAAATCTTAGCATTTTTCACATTATTTCTTATTTAAGCTGTCCGGCTACGCGCCCGGACAGTGCATGCAAATCGAGGCAATTACATTCTCCACCTCTAAAATAATCGTTCGTCCTCGAACGGACAGAAGAAGGACCTAAGTCGACAAATAAATGAGGGTAACGGCTCCGGATATCGTACTCGGACTCCCAGGTCGATGCCTCAGGAGGCTGACCCCTCCACTGAACACGAACAGAAGGGAAACTCTTCGATCCCAATTGATAAAATAATCATGGAAATAAAAGTGAATGAAATAGAAAGAGTTATTGAATTATACCCTTGTCGGGATTTACTTGTGCAGTTGATGTTCCCTTGCCGGGATTTAATTGTTTAATTGATGTTTCCCTTGCCGCGATTTAATTGTTTAATTATTGTTCCCTTGCCGGGATTTCTATATCTATTTTGTTTACTTCCTTTCCTTGTTAGTGATTGTTGTTTGGGTGAGGAAGAGTGTTAAAGCACGAAGGGTGATGTCGTGCACTTGTCTTGGTGAGAATGAGAGTAAAGCACGAAGAGTGATGCCGTGCATTGTTTGATATTGTCTCCCTTGCTGGGATGTTGATATTTATGTTATTGTTCCCTTGCCGGGATTTCTATTTCTATTATGTTTACTCCCTTGCCCTTGTTTGTGACTGTTGTTTAGGTTAGAAAGAGTGTTAAAGCACGAAAGGTGATGTCGTGCCGTACGATGTAGCATTCCGTACCGATATTCATTGATTACATTATACATTGCATAGTGAGGAAGAGAGTAAAAGCACGAAAGGTGATGTCGTGCCGTACGATGTAGCATTCCGTAGCGATATTCATTGATTACATTATACATTGCATAGTGAGGAAGAGAGTAAAAGCACGAAGGATGATGCCGTGCCACGATTTACATTGATTACATTATACATTGTATAGTGAGGAAGAGAGTAAAAGCACGAAAGGTGATGTCGTGCCATGATTTACATTGATTATATTATACATTTCATAGTGAGGACGAGAGTAAAAGCACGAAGGGTGATGCCGTGCCATGATTTACATTGATTACATTATACATTGGGTCGGTTGTAATGATGCTACACATGCACTTCTTCATGTTGTGCATATTACACAACCGGACCCAGAGGACATCATTAGTGGGAGTGTCTTCCAGCTCATCATAGAGGCTTCAAGGTACACCCGCTGGCGTTCGTGGGCCTCGGTGTCTCTTACATCCCCTTGTCTTCGATTCTGTCTTGTTTTTCCCTTTAGTTTCAAACGCAGACATGTATTACCTTTCATACTTGTATTTAGCACTCTTAGACAGTTCATGAGTTAGTGACACCAGGTTTTGGGAAATTTTGCGTCGATGTATTGTGATTGTCTTTACTTAGCTGGGTCGTGACATTCTCCACCTCTAAAACAACTGTTCGTCCTCGAACAGACAGAAGAAGGAAGTACCTGAGTCGGGAAATAAATGAGGGTAACGGCTCCGCATATCGGACTCGGACTCCCATGTCGATGCCTCAGGAGGCTAACCCCTCCACTGAACACGAACAGAAGGGAAACTCTTGGATCTCAACTGACGAATTTAACGGTCTAGAATGGCTATCGGCTCCTCCTCATAAGATATGCCTTTAAGGCCAAGTTTGACTTCGGTCAACATTTTGGGTAACCGAACCCGGAATCGAGTTTCGTCGGTTCTAGTAGCTCCGTATGATGATTTTGGACTTGGGCATATGTTCGGCTCAGGTTTCTGATGACCCGGGAGCATTCCGACGCCCGAAATGGAAATTAGGAGTTCCTTCTATTTGAAATTTGGTTTGGGGCGTGATTTTGTGCTATCAAGGTCCGAACGGAATTCCGAGACCTTGATCTGTAGGCTCGAGCAAGTGCGTATAAGGATTTGAGATTTGTTGGTATAATTTGTCAGGGGCTCGAGTGGGCCTAGGGGCCTCTCGGACCCCCGCACGAGGCAAAAAACCAGCAAAAATCACTACTGGTGCACAACAGCTGGTGTGACCGCTGGTGTGGACTTGTGCCCGCTGGTGCGAGTCCGCTGGTGTGAAACGTTACATTCTCCACCTCTTAAACAAAAGTTTATCCTCGAATGGGTCTAGAATCATACCTGAAGTGCTGAATAAGTGTGGATATCTGCTCCGCATGTCCTCCTCAGACTCCCAGGCCGCCTCCCCAACTGGCTGGCCCCTCCACTGGACCTTTACGGCAGCAACTCTCTTGGACCTCAACTGGCAGTCTTGTCTACCAATAATAGCAACTGACTCCTCCTCGTAGCCCAACCTATCATCCAACTGAATAATACTGAAATCGACCACACATGAGAGAAGTCGGCGTGGTACCTCCGGAGCATGGATACATGAGAAACTGGGTGAACTCCTTATAAGCTGGGAGGCAAGGCCAGCTCATAAGCAACCACCCCAACTCGCCTCAATACCTCTAATGGACCTATAAACTTAAACATTGGGCTCAACTTGCCCTTCCTCCCAAACCTCATAATGCCCTTCATAGGAGAAACTCTCAACAGGACTCTATCTCCCTCCATTAATGATACATAACGCGCCCTCTAATCCGCGTAACTCTTCTCTCTGGACTGTGCTGTACGGAGTCTCTCCTGAATCAACTTCACCCTCTCCAAGGAATACCTCACCAGGTCGGTGCCATATAACTTAGCCTCGCCGGGCTCAAACCAATCGATAAGGGAACGACATCGTCGACCGTACAACACCTCAAATGGTGCCATCTCAATGCTGGACTGATAAATATTACTGTAAGCAAAATCGGCCAAAGGCAAGAACTAGTCCCACTGACCCCCGAAATCAATCTCACATGCCCTGAGCATGTCCTCCAATATCTGAATTGTACGCTCTGACTGACCATCAGTCTGGGATGAAATGTTGTGCTGAGCTCTATCTGGGTGCCCATCTCACTATGCAATGCTCTCCAGAAGTGCGAGGTGAACTGAGGGTCTCGATCTGATATGATGGACACCGGCACACCATGCAACCGGACTATCTCCCGAATATAGATCTGTGCCAACCTCTCAGATGAAGAGGTGGTAGCCATTGGAATGAAACACGCCGATTTGGTTAATCTACCCACAATGACCCAAACCACGTCCACCTTCCGCAATGTCCGAGGCAATCCCACCACGAAGTCCATAGCAATGCGCTCCCATTTCCACTCAGGAATGGGCACCTACTGAAGTAGGCCTCCTGGCCTCTGGTGCTCATACTTAACCTACTGGCAAATGAGGCACCTAGTCACATACCCCACAATGTCCTTCTTCATTCGCCTCCACTAGAAATGCTGCTTCAAATCACAATACATCTTCGTCGCACCAGGGCGAATAGAATATCGAGAACTGTGCGCCTCTGCTAGAATCCTCTCCCTCAGGCCATCAATGTCTGGAACACACAACCTGCCCTGGAGTTACCTAAAATCACTGTTTAACATCTCGAGCACCTGCCCGTGCTACCATGACCCAGTCGAGCACATTAGCTTGATAAAATCTGGAGATTTCTTCTTTATCCATATAATAAGCTCAGAAATCATTCAAACACCCGAATTTCCTCTGCCGGCCTAGTTCCAACATATAAACACCGTGTTAACTACCACACGATATACCAGATCATGACCACGTATCTTTGCTGAATCAGCACCATGCACCGCACAACTCATCATCTGACCACAAGGACGCTCCCTGAACCTTGGTAGCAAAAATTACACGAATCTGATGCTCCCAATGCACCTCATAACAAATATGCATACACTATGCTATAATGCTGGCCATACCATCGCAATGGAGGAAATGTGCAGAAATTTCATACTCAACTCCAGAGCCAACAAATCTTTGAAGGAAGACCTCATCTTGACTAGAATTATCACTTCATTATGAACCTGAATAATAGTATTTGTTCTTCAATGCGTACTTCACATAACCTTAGTACGGATCTCTGCTCCGATAATCTCATCTCACCCAGAATGAACTGCTCAAGTAGCAAGTTATTCCAAACATGGCTAACAGCCTCACATGATACCACACCGCGCCAATAGGCCATAACTCGAACATGATAATAAGAAACGACTAAGGACGGAACTATTCAGCTCACTCTACTAATATGAATTATTACCAGAAAATAGGAAATAAAACACAAGAAAATAAATACATATTAACCCTTCTCATCATCACACTGTTGCGGCGCAACCCGATCCAAATAACATACCCGTGGTGGCGTTACACCCGATCCCAAATAACATCACCATGGCGGCGTGCCACCCGATCCAAATAACATACCCGTGGCGGCGTGCCACCCGATCCCAAATAACATCACCATGGCAGCGTGCCACCTGATCCAAATAACATAAAACTCACATAAAGAAATATATACAGAGCTGATTGCTCACTATTACAAATTACCGAATATCGATCACAAGCACGCTGAGTGTATAATACCATNTATATATATATATATATATATATATATATATATATATATATATATATATATATATATATATATATATATATATATATATATATACACTCTAGATTTCAAGAGCTATCATGCTCACATAACATCCCCACTACGCGGGGCCTCAACACATAAGAAATCATCAAGCCATTTCACAACTCGCACAATCATAATGACACGTGAATTCAACCAAGACGGAACAACACCCGTTGTTCTAATATCTTTCCATGGAAAGAGCTCCACTGAAAGTAACATGCCTTGCTCGCACGAAGCCCATAATCATAAACAAATCCATCCACAAACATCGAGCCACCTTGCTCGTACCAAACTTAGCTATTTAGCTTTTACCTGGGTCAACATTAACCCTAACTTTTCTCAAAATACACGAGAACAACCTTCATCACTAGGACTAACACCCCAAAATCCGTAATCAACGAATGCCCTCTAGGCATAAATTCTCAATTAAGCAATATTGCACTTCTTCATACACAGTCCAAATCTGAATTCCATCAAGTAACATGTCACACTTTATACAATCTTTTCGCGGTCATGCTTCCACGACCTCCCACACAGGGCAACTAGTCTCCACATCCATGACACTGACCATGCTAAGGCCGCAAAGCACATCAATAACCCATGACCAGGGTATAAAGCCTCTTCCACTGAATATCGATCTCAGGTGACACTGAAGATAATACCAGCTCATACTGAACTTTTAAATCAATCTGTCTTGCTCTTCCAAGATCATGACATCCTTATAAACATCGGACCTGAATCTCGATTCTTACTCCCAGTTACATACTGCTTCCAGCACTTAACATACCAACATGAGGTGGCGCAAGAATCCCATCATAGCTTTCGAACCACCAATAGGGTGAACACCTCATGGTATAGAAACTTTTACTTGACTCAATTAAAGAGTACCACCTCAACTCACGAGTGAATTCCCACATAAAACCCATTACGACGGCCGACAAGCCCCGCACACACACCGGCATAGACCACCGGGAGGGTTACTTCAACAGATTGAGCTTCCATAGTGGAAGTGGGAGAGGATCAGCATGGACTTTGTGGTTGGACTTCCTCGGACTTTGAGGAAGCATGATGCTATTTGGGTGATTGTGAATCGGCTGACCAAATCATCCCATTTCATTCCGGTACTGACTACTTACTCTTCGGAGCGGTTGGTGAAGATATATATTTGGGAGATCATTCGTCTGCATGGTATTCCAGTTTCTATTATTTCAGACAGAGGTACTCAGTTCACTTCACGGTTCTGGAGAGCCGTTCAGTGGGAGTTAGGTACCAGGGTGGAGTTGAGCACATCATTTCACCCCCAGACGGACGGACAGTCCGAGCGCACT
Organism: Nicotiana paniculata; assembly: GCA_005239505.1. NCBI lineage: Eukaryota > Viridiplantae > Streptophyta > Magnoliopsida > Solanales > Solanaceae > Nicotiana > Nicotiana paniculata. The sequence continues at coordinate 24,948 of ML319474.1, read as the reverse complement.
ATTCAGATTCTTGAGGATATACTCCGTACGTGTGTGATTGAGTTTGGAGGGTCTTGGGACCAGTTCCTGCCATTGGCGGAGTTTTCTTACAACAACAGTTATCAATACAGCATTCAGATGGCGCCGTATGAGGCTTTATATGGCAGGAGGTGCAGATCTCCGGTAGGTTGGTTCGAGCCGGGTGAGGCCAGGCTATTGTGCACAGAGTTGGTTCATGATGCATTGGAGAAGGTCAAGGTGATTCAGGATAGACTCCGTACAGCCCATTTCAGACAAAAGAGTTACGCGGACCAGAAAGTCCGTGATGTTTCATATATGGTCGGAGAGTAGGTTCTGCTTCGGGTTTCGCCTGTGAAGGGCGTTATGAGATTTGGGAAGAAAGGGAAGTTGAGTCCGAGGTTTATTGGCCCTTTTGAGATATTGAGGACCGTACAAGCCAACACTCGACTACGCTCAGAAATATCCAACCTCACAAATCGATTGGCCAAAGCCTGAACATCCAAAGCAAGCGTGCTCTGACTGACCGGAATAAAAGCAAGACTGCCCATACTAGTTGACTTCCTACTCAAAGCATCGGCCACCACATTGGCCTTCCTCGGGTGATATAAGATGGTAATATCATAATCCTTCAACAACTCCAACCATCTCCTCTGCATCAAATTCAACTCCTTTTGCTTTAACAAGTACTGAAGACTCTTATGATCAGTGAACACCTCACACGCCATGCCATACAGGTAGTGCCCCCAAATCTTCAATGCGTGGACAATGGCTGCCAACTCTAAATCATGCACTGGGTAGTTCATCACATGAATTTCAACTGCCTCAAAGCATAAGCAATGACCTTGCCATCCTGCATCAATACTGCACCAAGCCCAATACGGGAAGCATCGCAATAGATTGTATAAGGCCCTGAACCTGTGGGCAAAACCAATACCGGTGCCGTAGTCAGAGCTTTCTTGAGCCTCTGAAAGCTCGCCTCACACTCGTCCGACCATCTGAACTAGGCACCCTTCTGGGTCAATCTGGTCATTGGGGCTGCAATGGATGAGAACCCCTCCACGAACCAACGATAATAGCCTGCTAATCCCAAGAAACTCCGAATTTCTGTAGCTGATGCTGGTCTAGGCCAGTTCTTAACTGCCTCAATCTTCTTCGAGTCAACCTGAATACCCTCTACTGATACGACATGACCTAGGAATGCAACTGAACTAAACCAGAACACACACTGAGATGCTGCTCGTGCTCCTTCTTACTGTGGGAGTATATCAATATATCATCAATGAAGACTATCACGAACGAGTCCAAATAAGGCCTGAACACTCGGTTCATCAAGTCCATAAAAGTTGATGGGGCATTTGTCAACCCAAACGACATGATTAAAAACTCGTAATGCCCGTACAGAGTGCGGAAAGCTATCTTAGTGACATCGGATGCCCTAATCCTCAACTAATGGAATCCAGATCTCAAGTCTATCTTCGAAAATACCCTGGCACCCTGAAGCTGATCGAACAAACCATCAATCCTCGGCAGTGGATACTTATTCTTGATTGTAACCTTGCTCAATTGTCGGTAATCAATGCACATCCTCATCGAGCCATCCTTTTTCTTCAGAAACAACACTGGAGCACCCCAAGGGGAAACACTAGGTCTAATGAAATCCTTCCAAAGCAAATCTTGCAAATATTCCTTCAACTCTTTCAACTCTGACGAGGCTATGCGATACGGCGGAATAGAAATGGGCTGGGTGCCCGGAGCCAGATCAATGCAAAAATCAATGTCCCTGTCGGGTGGCATCCCCGGCAGGTCTAAAAGGAAAACCTCAGTAAACTCACGAACCACAGGCACCGAATCAATAGAGGGAACCTCAACACTGGAATCGCAAACATAAGCCAAATAAGCCAAACACCCCTCCTCGACCATACGCCGAGCCTTACGTACGAAATAACACTGTGGTAGAATGACCAGGAGTTCCTTTCCACTCCAAACGGGGAAATATGGGAAGGCTAAGGTCACCGTCTTGGCATGACAATCCAAGATGGCATGATATGGGGATAACCAGTCCATCCCCAATATAACATCAAAGTCGACCATACCAAAAAGCAACAAATCAACACGGGTCTCAAGACCCCCAATCACCACAACACAAGAAGGATGAACTCGATCGACCATGACAGAATCACCCACTGGTGTAGATACATAAACAGGAATACTCAGTGGATCACTAGGCATGACCAGGTATGGTGCAAAATAAGAGGACACATACGAATATGTAGACCCTGGATCAAATAGCACCGAAGCATCTCTGTCACAAACCCGAATAGTACCTGTAATAACTGCATCTGAAGACTCAACCTCTGGCCTGGATGGAAGAGCATAACATCGGGGCTGGGCCCCACCACCCTGAACCACATCTCTAGGACGGCCGGCTGCTGGCTGGCCTCCACCTCTGGCGGCCTGAGCTCCACCTCTATGACCTCTATCTCCACCTCTAGCACCTCTACCCCCACCTCTAGCTGGCTGGGCAGGCGTGGGACACCTGGTGCCTGCTCCATGACACGAGAACTGTGATGCTAAAACTTCCTGATGCTCGAGGGAAAAGTCTGGCAAGGTGACCCGGATCGCCACAAGTGTAACAAGTCCTCGGCTGCTAAGGGAACTGAATCTGACCCTTTCGACCTGAATAACCCCCCCGGAAACTCTGATGCGGTGGTACACTGACGGGAGCTTGTGGTGCATTGTAAGGCTGCTGATCAGAATAGTTTGTCTAATAACCACGACCACTTGAAGTACCATGGGAAACCTGGAGAGTTGACTAAAAAAGTCTGGGAGGATGACCTCTGCCTAAAGAATCCCTGCCTCCAGATAAGGCTCCACCGAAATGACCGAGATGACGGGGCCTCTTGTCAGTCCCCTGACCACCACCCTCTGACAGAATCATCTCAATCCTCCTGGCCATATTAGCCCCATCCTGGAACGATATGTCTGTACCAGACTCTCTAGCCATCTGAAGTTTGATAGGCCGGGCCAATCCCTCAATAAATCTCCGAAACCTCTCCCCATCAGTGGGAAGTATCATAAGAGCACATCGGGCTAAAGTGATGAATCTGGTCTCGTACTGAGTGACTAACATAGATCCCTGTTGGAGACGCTCAAACTGTCTGCGGAGGTCCTCTCTCTGAGTAATGGAAAGGAACTTTCCCAGAAATACCTCTAAGAACTGAGTCCAAGTTAAAGGTGTAGATCCAGCTGGTCTGGCAAGGCAATAATCTCTCCACCAACTCTTGGCTGCGCCCGATAACCGAAAAGTAGCAAAGTCAACCCCGTTGGACTCTACTATGCCCATGTTCCGAAGAACCTCGTGGAAGCTATCCAAATAATCCTGGGGGTCCTCTGATGGTGAACCAGTCTAAGTAGCAGTAAATAACTTGGTGAACCGGTCCAGTCTCCATAGAGCATCTGCTGACATAGGTGCTCCCTCTGCTACCGATGTTGCAATACCCGACTGAGCTATTCTGGCTGGCTGAGATGCCGGAGTTTGAAACTGTGGAGCTAGCTTCTCTGGCACGCGGGCGGTAGGAGTTTGAGCACCTCCCCCAGCCTGAGAGACGCCTGGTGTTGTAGGAAGAAGACCCGCCTGTGCTACACTCTCCATGAGTCCGACCAGACGGACAAGGGCGTCCTGAAGCACTGGGGTAGCTATGAACCCCTCTATGACCTGAGCTGGTCCAACTGGGACTGTCGGAACTGGGACCTCCTCGTCAGACTCGACCTGAGGGTCCTCCACTAGGGCTGCTGCTCTAGGCTGTGCCCGGCCCCAGCCTCTGCCTCTAGCACGGCCTCGTCCTCGACCTCGACCCCGAGTAGGAGCGGTAGCAGGAGTGTTAGGCTGTTGGGCAAAACCAAGGGAAGCACGCATCCTCGCCATCTGCGAGAGAATAGAATAGAAACTCAATCAGAACTCAGAATCATAGCGCACGACAGAGAAGAAAAGAAATATGGAGTCATCCTAACTTTGCAGCCTCTAGGGGATAAGTACAGACGTCTCCGACCGATCCCTTAGACTCTACCAAGTTGACCGTGGGTTGTGAGACGTAAGTAACCTAGCGATCTGATACCAACTTGTCACGCCCCGAAATCCCACCGTCGGGCCGTGATAGCGTCTAATGTTGAACCCGCTAGACAAGCCAACATGTATAGCTAAACCAGCATCATAACCTCCTTCTAACATAATAAACTAAATCAGTTCACAAATTAAACATCGGAAATAAATACGGTTTTAAGCTAAGTAAAGACAATCACAATACATCAATGCAAAATTTCCCAAAACCTAGTGTCACTAACTCACGAACTGTCTAAGAATGCTAAATACAAGTCTGGAAGGAAATACATGTCTGCCTTTGAAACTAAAGGAAAAACAAGACAGAATTGAAGACAAGGGGATAGAAGAGACGCCAAGGCCCACGAACGCCAGCGGGTGTACCTTGAAGCCTCTATGATGAGCTGGAAGACACTCCCACTAATGATGTCATCCGGGTCCGGTTGCGTAATCTGCACAACATAAAGAAGTGCAGGTGTAGCATCAGTACAACCGACCCCAGTACTGAGTAAGTGCCCAGCCTAACATCGGAGAAGTAGTGACGAGGCTAGAACCAGACTACCAAATAAACCTGTGCAGTTCAAATAAATGTATACATATATACAACGGATAAGAAATATAGGGAGAAAAAAATTAACAAAGGAAGGGGAACATGTTGTCGCGACATAACAGTTTCATATAAGAAATCTCAATAAGGAAAAGATCAACAAAGCCAGCATATCAATAAGGACAAGAAATCACAAACTTGCACGGCATCACCCGTCGTGCTTTTACTCTCGTCCTAACTATGCAATGTATAATGTAATTAATGTAAATCATGGCACGGCATCACCCTTCGTGCTTTTACTCTCATCCTCACTATGTAATGTATAATGTAATCAATGTAAATCATGGCACGACATCACCCTTCGTGCTTTTACTCTCTTCCTCACTATGCAATGTATAATGTAATCAATGTGAATCATGGCACGGCATCACCGTTCGTGCTTTTACTCTCTTCCTCACTATGCAATGTATAATGTAATCAATGAATATTGGTACGGAATGGTACATCATACGGCACGGCATCACCCTTCGTGCTTTACACTCTTTACTCACAATGTCAAACAATGCACGGCATCACCTTTCGTGCTTTAACACTCTTCCTCACCCAAACAACAATCGCAAACAAGGGAAAGGGAATAAACATAACAGATATAGAAATCCCGGCAAGGGCACAATAACAGAAATATCAACATCCCAGCAAGGGAGACAATATCAAACAATGCCCGGCATCACCCTTCGTGCTTTACTCTCATTCTCACCAAGACAAGTGCACGACATCACCCTTCGTGCTTTAAAACTCTTTCTCACCCAAACAATAATCACAAACAAGGCAAGGAAGTAAACAGAATAGATATAGGAATCCCGGCAAGGGAACACTAATTAAACAATTTAATCCCGGTAAGGGTATATTTCAATAATTCTTTCTCTTTCTTTCACTTTCATTTCCATGATTTATTCTATCACTTGAGCCAATGCTCCAAAGGATGTAATATATCATATTTCTTCATTATTGATTTCACATTTTGAGCCAATGCTCAAACAGAGTTTACAGAATACAATTCCCTTCACATAATCTTTACAACATATAGAAATCATCAATTCAGCATGGAAATTACCACAAAACCAGAATATTCACAATATAAGGACTCACGGTCATGCTAGACACCAATGTATAGATACCCATCACCATGCCAATACATCGTACTCTACAATTAGCAGGTAGGAAACAAGACTCAACTCCTATTCCCTCAAGCTAAGGTTAGACCGAACACTTACCTCGGGTCTAAAGTATAGTAATCAACCCTCTAAAATCTTTTTTCCTTTAGAATTTGACTCCGGAATGGTATTATCTAGGCATAATCAACTCAAGTATATCAATAAGGATTCAAAGATTCAATTATATGGCCTAATTATCCATTTCCTAGCATACTTTCAAATTTATCAAAATTCAACCCCGGGCCCGCTCGCTCGGATTCTAGAAACTTTCGAAGGAAACACTCACCCAAGGTCTAAGGATTATAAATAAACGAGTTTTACTTGATTTCATGGCCAATTCACAGAAAATTCTAAGGTGATCACAAGTTTTAGGTTACTACCCTTTTTCTGGAATTTTTGGCACTAATTTGTGTAGTTAATTAGGCTAAGATACATGCATGAAACAAGTTTATGGGTGGAATTTAATTACCTCACAAGGCCTAGTCGAAAGCTCTCAACAATGGTGGAATTCGTCAAAGGAAGGAGATGAAAAATGAGAGAAATGGGTTTAAAACCCGTATTTAATCTTACTGCTTGAACAGCGATCGTGCCTGCGATGGTTGGGATCGTACCTGCGGTCTCGCACTTGCGAGGAGAACCTCGCGCCTGCGGAATTGGATTGGGGAGTCTGGGGTCGCGCCCGCGAAAGGGAGTCCGCACCTGCGGTCTCGCGCCTGCGATGAAATGTCCCGCCCTTGCGAAGGCTGGCCAGGCCACTGGTGCTCGCGCCTGCGATGCCTAGGACCGCTCTTGCACCCTCGCACCTGCGGTCACACCACAGCAAGTGCACCAGCAGTTGAGTTTGCTGGTTTTTAGCCCCGTTAGGTGCCCGGAAGGCACCTGGGCCCACCCCAGCCCTAATCCAAATATACCAACGAGTCCCAAATCATAATACGGACTCGCTCGAGCCTTCGGAACACTCAAAACAATGCTAAAACTCGAAATTACACCCCCAAACATCAAGAACCAAACTTAGAAATTTTAAGTTTTCTAACTTCGGTAACAACGTGCCGAACTGACCTATAAATCTCGGAACGACACCAATATTCACATATTACTCACACAACATCCTACGAACTTGCCCATGCGATCAAATTGCCAAAACAACATCATGCACATAGAACTAAACCCCAATATCCATGAATTCTATCAAATTTCATAAAAACATCAAATTTTCTATTTTTAAGTCCGAAACACGTCAAACGAAATCCGATTTCAACCAAACTTTACAGAAAGTTCTTAAAACATATATAAGACCTGTCCCGGGCGCCGAAAACAAAATACGGGCCCGATATCATTACTTTCTAATCAGATTTCATTTTCATTTTCCTTTATTATTTTCAGAAAATAATTTTACTCAAAAATTCATTTCTCGGGCTTGGGGCCTCGGAATTTGATTTCGGGCATACGCCCAAGTCCCATATTTTCCTATGGACCCTCCGGGATCATCAAATCACGGGTCTGGGTCCGTTTACCCAAAAGGTTGACCGAAGTCAAATTTATTCATATTTTTAAATATCAAATCTTAGCATTTTTCACAGAATTTCATATTTAAGCTGTCCGACTATGCGCCCGGACTGCGTGTGAAAATCGAGGCAATTACAAATGAGGTTTTCAAAGCCTCGAAAGTACGGGGTGGGTAATAACATAGGTGATCACCCTTTGGGTCGTCACAATGTGGATCGGGTTGCACGTTGCAACGAGCCTTGTGGCTATGTATATGTGGATCGGGTTTCACACTGTAATGGTCCTTATGGATATGTATATGTGGATCGGGTTTCACTCCGCAGCGGGCCTTATGGCTATATGTGGATCGGGTTGCACGCCACAGCAGGTATTGTACAGTGCTGAATGATTGAATGTGCTGAGTAATGAGCATGGTGAGAGAGAATGTGAGACAGTGAGACTGAGTACCCTGAGAGTGTGAGTACATGAGTTCTTTACTAATATTCATTCCATCCAACATGTTTACTTGAGATACATGCATAGAGATGCATTTCCTTCTACTACCCAGCTTTGGTGACATTTATGATTTTATCTGTATCATGACATCTAGGCATAGAGACATACTTTTCTCATGATATCTGAAAATAAAACATCTTATTTATTGTTGAAAGGATTTTTGGGAAAATCACAATTTTCAAGTTTACTCATATTTTTTTGGTAATTTTGGTAAAATATTTGGGTTTTGACTGAGATACTTGAAAAGCATGCTTATTTTCTGGAACTGGGAACGTGCTGAGCATTCTATTTGTGATATACTTCTTTTATTACTTGCACTATGTTGTCATGAATTGTTGTTGGCTATTGGTGTCGGACCCGGCCTTTGTTCTAGCTCATCACTACTTTAAACCTAATGTTATGTTTGTTACTTATTGAGTACATGGAGCCAATTATACTCATACTAAACTTTCGCACCTTGCATGCAAATATTGGCTGCTGACGTTGTTGAGATAAACGGGAGCTGGATTTGAAGATGTACCCGCGTTCGGGTCGTAGCTGCCTTTTGTTCTTGGTAGCCTTAGATTCATAACAATTGGTTTATGTACATTTCGAACAGATGTTGTATTTATTTCATACCAGCTTTGGATGTTCTAATCTTAAAAGCTCATGATTTTTACTACCAATCCTTGGAAAATGTAGCTACCTTGCCGACTCCGGGTATCCGCGACGGATGAAAGAATCAACGCTCGCTATCACGTCCAGAAATCGCTGGATCTGCACACAAGGTGCAGGGAGTAATGTGAGTACGCCAACTCAGTAAGTAATAACTTTAAATAGGGACTGAGCAGTAAGAAACACATAAATCCATGTCATGAAATCATAGTAAGTACATCTTACCTTCAAAACTAGATTTTCAGTAAAAATAATTTGAAGATATTTTCCAATAGTTTCAAAAGTGTTTCAACGAAGTTTATAGTAAAGTGATGAAAATCATAAATAGTCCATCAGGCAAAAACATGTATCATAAACTGCCCCTCAGGTATAACATCACTCAGAACCAGCCCCTCGGGCAACCTCACAATCACTCGTAATCAGCCCTGCATGCACACATGAGTCAAGAACAACCTCTCGGGCAACATCACATCACTCACTCAGGGTACCCGTGCTCATTGGGGGTGTACAGACTCCGGAGGGGCTCCTATAGACCAAGCACTATAACAAACCACCTCGTGGCGTAAATCAATCAGGCCCTCGGTTTTCTTCCTTAGGTCTCAAATGAAAAATACAATCCCAAATGCTAAGTGTATTGTACCCTTTTAAATCTTTATTAAAAAAAATGCAAAACTAAATTTGTAATTTTCAATGATAAAATTAATCATCAATCATAGTTTCAAATAAAACAAATAACATTGATTAACATTGTAACGACTGACCGGTCATCTTGAGCTCTAGCACGTCGTTCGGTGGTTTGAGGCCGGGAGCAGCTTCACTTAGGGTATTATGACTTGTACGCATGGTCGGAATTGAATTTTGGGAAGTTCAGAGTTGATTTGGAAAGAGAATTATAATTTCGGAAGCCTTAAGTTGGAGGAATTGACTAAAGTGTTATCTTTGAGTAAACGACCTCGGAACTGGGATTTGAAGGTTCCAACAGGTTCGTATGATGATATTAGACTTGGGCGTATGTCCGGATCGGATTTTGGATGACCCGGGAGCGTTTTGGCGCCTATTGTAGAAGTTGGCATTTTGGAAGAATTTCATAAATTTGGGTTGAAGTGTATTTCAATGATATTGATGTCCGGAAGTGGATTCGAAGGTTCGTAAGTCATTTTGAGTCATTTGGAGAAAGTTAGAAATTTGAAGATTTTTGAGAAGTTTGAGCGGAAGTGGGCTTTCTTATATCGAGGCCGGATTCCGATTCCGGAAGTTGGAGCAGGTCCATAATGTTAAAGAAGGGTCGCCTGAGCAGTAAGGTTTTTAAAAGACGGGATTTGGCCATTATCCTCTATTTTCATTTGGTTGGGCGATTTTGGAGCTCTTGGAAGGGAGATGTTTGTATCTATATCAAGGTAAGTGATTCCCACCTTTTGCAAGTTAAATACTTGGATTATATATGGATTTAGACTTGAAAATTTGTAGATATTTGGGATTTCGAAGAAAAACCTAAAAATCGGTATTTTTAGATTTTGACCACGAAATTGGACATGGAATTTAGAATAAATTATATATTTTAGTTCGTGGTGTTATGGGTAAGGTTTATCTTCGAAAATTTTCAGAATCCGGACACGTGGGCCGGAGGGTGATTTTTATCGACTTTTCAAGCGGAGTTAGGAATTGTTATAAATTGGATTATAATGAGTATTAGAGTATATATTTATAGATTTGCACATTTATTGACTAGTTTTGGAGTGGGCGTAGATTTGCGTTGTTGGAAAGACATTGGAGCCGGTTATGGGACTTTGGAGCGAGGTAAGACTCCTTTCTAACTTTGTAAGAGGGAATTAACCCCATAAGTGAATTGAATTTATGTATACCCTTACTTGCGGGGGATACGTACGCACGAAGTGACGAGAGTCCGTATGTAGCTACTACTTATGCCTATGTCCGGGTAGTTCTAGGTTTTCGCCATGTTTTGTTGATACCGTTATTTGATTTTTCTTATTATTTGCCTTGAAAGGAATTGAGATCGAGTATTCTTATTAAATACCTTGAAAAGAGTTGAAATTGAGGATTTTGGGACTCTAAAGTTTTTATTTGAATTCTATATTTTTGAAAAGAATTGAAGAATATTATAATAATAATAATTTTATAAATCTATGTGCAACCGCTTCCCAAATATATTCCGCGAGCGGGGTAATTTTCCACTACTCTCAATGGAGCGGGCCGTTCGCCTCGGCAGGTTAATAGATGTATCTATGGTTTACATTGTTCGACCCTCGGCAGTGCACTGTTTACATTTATATGTTGGAAAGGGTCGTACGTCCTCGGCATGACTTGCGCATGATAGATCTTCGGAACTAATAATAATTGGTATTGCTTCCTTGGCTTGAGATATAAATTGCTAAATGATGAAACCATAAATGGAGATTTCCTAAATAATAAAAGATATGCTTATTTACTTCTTGATTATTGAGCCTTCAGTTGTTTCGTATAATTTATGCTTAATTATAATATCGGCATTTTAATAATAGCCCATAGTGAGTGTCGGAGTCGACCCCTCGTCACTACTTCGTCGAGGTTAGACAGGATACTTACTAGGTACGCATTGATTTACGTACTCATACAACACTTGCTGCACATTGCTTTGTGCAGGTGCATTTATCTTTAGGGGCATTGTGAGAGCAAAGTCGTGTAGGCATGCGGAGACTTACGTGAGCTGCATTCCACAGTACGACCCACAACCAACAGAGTCTCCCTTAGAGTAATTATATCTTTCTTGTCCAATTTGTATTCCGGACAGACGCTGTATTTTATTTTATATTCCTAGTTGATGCTCATGCACTTGTGACACTGGGTTTTGGGACGATTATGGGTTGCACTGTATTGAAATTGTTGTAAATTATTATTATTTACATTGTAGATTCCATCTTTTACTGTTTAATTGAAGAAAAATATGATTTATAAAATATTAAAATGATAACCAAATTAAATATTTATTTTTGGCTTTCCTGACAGTGGTGTCCGGCGCCATTACAACCTTAATGGATTTTGGGTAGTGACAACATGGTATCAGAGCCCTAGGTTCACTTTTGTCTCACGAGTCATAAGCAAGTCTAATAGAGTCTTGCGGATCGGTACGGAGACGTCTGTACTTATCTTCGAGAGGCTACAAGGATGTTAGGAGCACTTCCCTTCTTGATTCCTCATCGTGCGATTTGATCCCTGTGAGGCTTATGCCTTCATTTCCTTCCTATTGAATCTTACATGGCGTCAAGTGCTTGTTGTAAATTGGGAATCGAGGAATTTGAAGGGTACTACAGATGTGGTGCAGGATATTTCTCCCTTTGTATTTGCTTTGGGCTATTGTCGTCGCCTTCTGGAAGGTCATTCTGTTGTTTCATCTCAGTATCAGTATTACCAAAGGTTTTGAGATTTGGCACTTATTGTTATGACGGTTCGTGCATTGCTATCGCACAGTGTTTTTGTAATTGTAGGATGCTTGTCTATTCGTCGAGGCAGTGAATGACTTGGAAGGGGGTTGACTTAGTTCATGATTCAGAGATTCGGTATATTAATTCCGGCGGAGGAAAGGCAATCAGACTATAAATGTTCAGGTTTGAGTTGATGGAGTAACGAGATTTGGTATTTTCAAGCGTGGTGGAATTTTCATCTATGATGTGGTGTTGTCTTCCTTGTTGAACGCGTTACGGTTCGCCGATGTCATGGTCTTCATGAATTTTCCTTCGGGGCAGAGTAGTGCGAGATGGTGCTGGAGAAGCGGTTTTCAGAGATAGCGGAGTGTAGTAATTCCGAAATTTAAATGGGTATTTCTAATGTTGACGGCTCGAGGAAGATGATCGTTGGAGGAGTTTAAATCTGGTAGTGATCTATTGGTTCAAGTTCTACAGAGATGGATATTGACTTAAGGCAACAACTGGGAAGCGAAGGATGAGGAAGGACATGTGGGAGGTGTCTTGTAGTGGATAACTTCTAGAAGGCTAAGTGTGAGAAACAGGAGTCGAGTAGTTGCTTAAAGAAGTGAGTTTGACCAAAGTGGGAGAGTGACAGAGTAGCGTATGGGTTCTGAGGTAGGATGACTACACACCTTGAGATAGTTTAGAGTGATTTTGGATTCATGGTGGACAGTGACTCGGTCTACGGGCTTAATTTGGAATATTGGTTGTTATATGGAGGAAGGTTGGATACAACAGAAAGGAGGTTCTTGAAATGAAAAAGGATACAACAGGACTTTGGATTGGGATGTATTATCGCACCTTTAATTGATGTCTATGAGGAGTGAACGGACTTGTACAATTGGTGAATGAGCATGGGCTCAGGATGAGTTACTGATTTCGTAGTAATTGTACCCATTGCAGCGGCATTGGATGATGTCGGCATGGATTTTCCACAGGTGGGTTATATCCTATGAGCAGGTTAGCGGTTGTGTGGTATTGGCGAAGTTCCTACGAAGGATTTATACTGATTATCCAGGAATAGGTCGAATATGTGTATGTGGCTAGTGACTCAGAGTGTACATGAAGTGTTTAGTAGAAAGGTTTCGAGAAATTTTGCAGGTTGATTGTGCAAGATCATGTCAATGGGGGATAACGAATCTTTGTGGGTTCCAGAGTTATGCAATGGTAGCTTCGAGCTAAGTGGGAGATCCCCACCACCTATTTCTGGGCAGGATTATTATTTTTTCCCAACAGGATAGATCTACCCCAGTTGTCTTCCTTGCCAACCCACAACGATGTGATGTGGTACATGTTGCGCTTGTCAATGATGAAATATGGTCTCTCTAAGCCTCCAAGAGTAGGGATTTGCCGTCGAGGTTGAAAGGAAACTTTATGTGTCTCTCTCGCCAAGCCGCAACAAAAAGATAAGTGATTCTCTATCAACACATCTTCCTAGGGATATCAAGATCGATGGAACTCTCTCTAAATCCTGCAAAAGAAAATATTTTGGGAAACCTTGGTGCCAATAGCACGATGTTTCAGCGACACGACACTTTAACTCGACTCATAAATATTGACGTAGATGACATGAAGCTTTTGATTTCACATGATTGATTAGCGCCAAGATATTGCACTTCGCCTTCATAATAAGTTTCAATGTCAATGGCACGTCAATTCAGTGACTTCGATATTTAATAAAGAAGTGCTATGTTGCATCAACGAGATAGACATCTTCGTCGTCAACATTATCAATGGGTCATGTACTCACCGTTGCATCTACTGGTGGTTGTAGTAGGGTGATCTATTGGTACGGAGTTTCTATGCTCCCAAGTACAGGGCCAGTGGGCCTTGGAAAGAGTTTCTATACAATTGGCCTTTTTTAAAGCTATAGTGTGAAACTTTGGTGCGTAATGCTCGTGATTCTTTTGGGTATTCGGACAACTTCCCATGTTTGAGATAGTTGATTATTTCATTTCTTGTGTCCCAGACCAGACTAGTCGAATTTACCTCATAGTAACCACCGTATCCAGGGTTGAGTACATCAATTACACTACCGCCCTATATTTCGATCCCTTCATTTCCATTGATGATCATAAGTTTGCTAGTGCATCTGCTTCTATGTTGTCCTCCCTTGGGATATGAGTAATTTACCACTCCCAGAATCATGCCAAAAGAGCATGGACCTTTACTACGTATTGTTGCATACGTTCTTCTTTGCTATCAAATATCCCCTAGACTTGATTTACCACCAGCTATGAATCGCATTTTATTTCGATAACCTCGGAATCAAGTCCTCGAGCCAATTCGAGCCATTCAATCGAAGTTTCAAACTCTACTTCATTGTTAGTTAAAGGGATCGTTCTGATGGCTTATAGTAGCGTCTCCCTTGACGGTGTGATTAAGACTATTCCGAGTCCGGACACTTTTATGTTGGAAGCTCCGTCCGTTAATAAGGTCTAAACCCCCAGTGTCGATTCTGACACCATTACTCCCTCTTTGGTTGCCAGAGGCAGTAGTCCCAGACTGAAATCGGCCACAAAGTCAGCCAAGACTTGGACTTAATTACAGTCATCTGTTTATATTCTATGTCAAATTCACTCATTTCAACGGCCCATTTGGCCAATCTTTCTGAGAGCTTGGGTTTATGAAGGATGCTCCGCAAAGGGAAAGTAGTCACCACAGTTATCGGGTGGCATTGGAAGTAAGGCCTCAGTTTCCAAGTTGTGACTATGAGAGCTAAGGCCAGGTTTTCCAAATATGGGTAGCTACTTTATGTTCCCCTAAAAATTTTGCTAACGTAGTAAATGGGAAATTTACCTTCGTCTTCCCGGACTAAAACATCACATACCGCAACTTCTAAAACTGCGGGGGTAGACTGGTTTTGTTTCGCCTTCTTTTGGTTTTGAAAGAAATTGAGGGCTTGATAGGAGAGCTTGCTAGCACTCCGGTGTACATTCAAAAACATTTTTTTTAGTAGTGTGAAGAAGCGATGAAATTTTTCCGACTGAACCTGCTCAAATCTGCTAATATTCCTATGAGTCTTTGGACTTCCTTTACGTTTGACAATTCATTCGGGATATCTTATATGGCCTTGATTTTGTCAGGGTTTAACTCAATTCCCCTTTGAGGGACCATAAATCCCAGAAACTTACCAGAACTGACCCCCAACTCGCATTTCTCGGTGTTAAGTTTCATGTTATGCTTCCTCGGGATGTCGAATGTTTCTTGCAGATGCTTAATATGGTCGCCTTCATTCAAAGACTTAACGAGCATATCATCTATATAAACTTCCATAATCTTTCATATTTTTTTTCAAACATCTCATTTACGAGCCATTGATAAGTGGCTCCAGCGTTTCAACCCGAAGGGCATTATACTGTAACAATATGTACCGAAATTCGTTATAAACGAAGTTTTTTCCTGATCTTCCAGGTTCATCTTGATTTGGTTGTACCCGGAATAAGCATCAAGGAAACTCATCGACTCGTGCCCAATCGTGGCATCAATCATTTGATCGATATTTGGCAGTTGGAACGTGTCTTTCAGGCACTCCTTATTAAGGTCTTTATAGTCTACACGCATGAAAAATTTATTTTTCTTCTTAGGAACTACTACTACAATGGCTAGCCATTCCGGATATCTTACATCTCAGACCAAAACCGATTTTAAGCAATCGGGTTACCCCTTCTTTGACGAATTTGATCCTGGCCTCAGCAATAGATCATTTCTTCTGCCTTAACAGATGAATGTTGGGATCTAAACTTAACTAATACATGGCTATTATATCCTCGTGCAACCATGCAATACAATCAGCATTAATTTTAAGGAATTTAAAAAAACCAGACCTGAGCTCTAGGTGCAGTCCTGTCCCTAAATGGAATTTTATTTTTTGGAATTACTCGAAAAATATAACTTGCTCCAGTTCTTCCGCCGTGGACTTTGTTGCTTCTGTTTCTTATAGAACTTGGAAATATCTCGGCACCTGATATTGTTCCGATGACTCTGCTTCCAGGCTGACTCCTTCTAGATCGGGAGTAGGTGTCGGTTCCTGTAATTGCTATGTCGTGTGTTCTTTACCTTTGATACTGGAAACTGAGATTGCATTCATCTCTCTTGCTTTCGGTCGATCGCCTCTTATTTGCTTGATTCCTTCGGGCATTGGAAACTTCAGCAATTGGTGATATGTTAAAGGTACAACTTTCATCTTGTGTTACCGCGGATTTCCCATGATGATGTTGTATCCCATGTCAACATCTACTACTTCGAAGAGAGTTGTTTTCATTACTCCTTCAGCGTTCGTGAGCAGTAAAATTTCTCCCCGAGTCATCACGCTCGCAAGGTTGAATCCAACAAGGAGCTATGTTGTCGGAATAAAATCTCTCCCCGAGCCTCTCCCCGAGCCATCACGATGTTGTATCCCATGTCAACTCTAATACTCTCCATTTTATGATATTAGCCGAACTTCATGGATCCACTAGAACACATTTAATCTTAAAATCTAACACATTTAAAGAAATTACCAGTGCATCATTGTGTGGTAACAGCAATCCATATGCGTCCACCTCCGTGAAGGTGATATCGTCTTCCTGGAGTCTTTTACTATGAGTTATTGACATTTTCATCTTTTTGCTGCCGAAAAGGTGACCCCGTTAATCTCATTCCCCCCAAAGATCATATTGATTGTTTGGCGTGGGGGTTCTTCTTCTTCTTTCGAGGGTTCCGTGCTGTCTCTGTTACAACCATAATTGTCCTTAGCTCGGCTGCTCAAGAATTCTCTAAGGTAACCATTCTTCAATAGTGTTGCCACTTCTTCCCGGAGATCTCGACAGTCCCTTGTTTAGTGGCCGTTCGTCCCATGGTATTCGCACCATAAGTTGGGATCCCTCTGGCTGTGTTCGGATTGCATAGGTCTCGGGATTCGAACCTCTTTAATGTTTCACATGGTTGTTACCAATTTCACTGTATTGACATTAAAGTTATACTACGACAATTTGGGTTAAGAAAGATCTCGAGACCCCGACGTCTCTTTATCTTAGAGTGATCTATTATTTTGACCATGATCGGTCCTTCTGTTAACAATGAACTTGTCGTTGTCCAGACGTTTCTTACCACGGCATTCGGTCTGCTTGTAGGGAAAAACCAACCCCTCAGAGTTCGTGTGGTTGCGTTGTAGTCATCTTTTGATTTATCTCTTCTCTTCTCCCGTCCTTTGGCCGACGACGTAGAACCGACCTGATCATCTTCGATCCTTATCTTTGACTCGTACTGGTTATGGACATTTGTCCAAGTTGTTGCTTGGAACTCAAGTAGGCTCTTTTTAGTGTTCGGGAGGCGTATGAGCTTCTCGTGTTCAATCCTTAGGTGAATGATTCAACTGCCCATTCATCCAGGACAATCCGGAGCAGCATCCTTTCTTTCTTGAATCGGATAACGAACTCTCGCAATAATTCCAATTCCCCTTGTGCGATTCTGAATTTGTCGGCCTTTCGGGCCTGTACTTTTTTGACCCCAGCAGGAGCCATAATGAAAGAATCTGCGAGCATCTCAAAGGAATCTATGGAATGCTCGGGTCATAATGAATATCACGTTAGGGCTCTCTCGTGAGAGTCTCTCCAAATTTCTTTAGCAACACAGATTCAATTTTGTAAGGAACTAAATCATTTCCTTTTACCGACGTTTTGTAGGTGGTAATATTCTCTTGTGGGTCTGAAGTCCCGTCATACTTAGGCACTTCAGGCATTTAGAACCAATTCAGAATTAATTCTGATGTCGCTCTTGACTTGTACGAGAATTGAGTATAACTCTTTGAATACGTGTCTTTCAGTATTGGTGGTGCGCCTGGGATTGGTCCATGTCAGCGTTTACTTCCCTCAAAATAGTAGAAGTTCATTTTTGAATGGGTCGTTCTCGTTGTTGAGGCCGGATCTATTCCCCCCGGCCCCGTCAGAGCTAACTTCACCCCTGGGATTGTTATTGTTGACTCTCTGTGTCGTTTGGTTTGCGGGAACATCGGCAGGAACTGGATCTCGTCTGTTTGCATTATTTGAAGCCCCCGATAGTGCATGTTTTAGTTCCTTCATAACCTGATACTACGCATGAGGTGGCCTAGAATGATTGCATGTTGCTCTTGCAGAACCCTCACCACATATTCGACATGCTCGTCATCAGCATCATCGGGAGTTGTATCCCGAACCTATCAAGGGTACTGCCTGTCTTGCACCGACGTGGCATCATTCTCCTCGTTGCGGGTGTCGCTGATTGAATCCTCAAAATGAGGTTGATCCCCTCGAATTTCAAGGTTATGCGTGTTGTTAACAGTGTTATCTGCCATCTTTTATGATTTTTTCTAAGACAAAATAATCAAACCGCATTAGTAAAAAAGACAAGGATCAATTTAATTACACGGCTATCTAGGTCCCACGATGGGCGCCAAACTGTATGCCCGTAAAACAGTACAGTTGAATTTATACGTGGTTTCTAGAAAAGTGAATTAATTTGATCTTGAAATAATATAATAATTAACAAAATGTATAACACTTAGCCTTGAGATGCAGATGAAACAGCAGAGATGACAGTTTCGGAACAAGATCTCCGGGCACAGCAATTAAGAGATCAAAAAGCATGAAAATAAGATTGCATTAAGCTTTGTATAGATGGTATAAGTTTAGCCAAACAATTCGTGTGCCTTACAATGATCACTGAGCTCGTTATTTATAGCTATAAGGAACGTATTATAGGGTCGTTCCCTTCTTTAATGTCAATTATGAGAAGCTTGATTAACATGCAGTGGTGAACATAAATTCCAAATTCTGTGTAATGGGCCGTTGCTCTTAATGCTGGTGAATATTCCTTATTAAATGTTACCGGGAGCAGAGCATTTAATGCCTTTATGAACGTTATCCCTTCCGGTAACAAACGAATAGCTACGTACGGTTTTCGGTCATGTCTGTCTTAGGTTCCACATGTCTCGTTCTTGGATGGCCACATGCCATAACATATTTTACCTAATACAGATATGTACCTGAAGCATGCAAGGAAAATAATAAGTGATTGATTTAAAGAAAAAGGAAAAGTAGCAGCAACTTAGAGTTCGAATCGGCATGACTCCCTGTGTAATCGATGCGGTTACGAATGGCTCATCCACAACTGTGTAACTTACTGTTGTTTTGTAGTGAAAATCTACGAACAGGAAGGAAATTAAGAAGAGAGAGCAAAAAAAACAAGAAAGAGACCAAATTGGGAAATACATAGGTAGCATTTTCGAGAATTGCAAGTTACTTCTGCCATCTCTTGGTGATCTTTTTCCTGTCATGTGTATTGAGGGTCCAAAGTTTTGTCTATTTATAGAGTAAAGAAGCGATGGAAGTAGTTGGATCTTAGATGGACTTAGATTACTATGTTGCTAAGTAAATTCAAAGTGCAAGAAGTAACAATAACCAACTTCTACATGGACTTTACATCAAGAAATTATCTTCTTCTTATTCAGATGGCCGAGCAATGAGAGTTGTTTGGTTAAAGTCAAATTTTGTACAAATGAAATGTGTCTTTGTCTAACGCGGATTTGGGATTCTTGGCTTAAGTCATGTAACCTTTTTTTTCCTCTCACAATACTCAAATGCTTTACTTGATGAAAAAATATGGAGTAACTATTTTCACGGGTACTTAAAGCCTCGTCTAAGGTTCAACAAGTCTACATCTCGACAAATCTTGAAGTAGGGAGCATCTGTAGACGTATAAAATTTATTAGGTCTAATCCATATAAAATTTAGATTATATTCAATTGCGTTAAATAATTAATGACTTTACAAATTAAATTAGTCCATTTTATTATTTTCAAGCTCAAGGTCCATTTCATCTTAAGGCCAAAACTTATGCCATGTATCAAGTGACATAACATATCCGGTCAAACTCAAAGCCTACAAGATGACGCCACATGTTAAATGATGTGGCAATCCCAGTCCAAAATAGTAACCAATCAAGAGTTGTCAAGTGTCTAAAATGATATTTCTTGGCCACTTACAAGCAAGCTTATCACACATCTTATGTGATGTTTGATGACTCACATGAGCCAACCAGAATCAAGCAAGAGAGTTCATATTTATCTATATTGTTCATCCTCTACAACTATAAATAGAGGGATTTCATAACTATCTGGACATTCAGTGTTGGAGAAGAGTATTCAGCAGTTGGTGAAGGCATCAGCACAAAGAGTCAGTCATCAAGTGCAAAGTTCTTCAACAGCGATCAACGTAGTTCTTCCCAGAGATCAACCCGAAACAACAAAGTGTTGCTCGATGTTCTTGGCGATTAAATACAACGCATGGAGGTATGCATCATCCAACATTCGAGAAATACACTTCTCAAGCCCTCAAATCACGGAGAATTTCAGAGAGGGGAAACAAGAGATACATAGAATTGTACTCATAAATATTCATCAATAAAATCTCTTTTTCTTAACACTCCCTCCGTTCCAATTTATGTGAACCTGTTTGACTGGGCACGAAGTTTAAGAAAAAATGAAGACTTTTGGAATTTGTGATCCTAAACAAGTCAAAAGGGGGTCTAGAGTATTTGTGCGGTTATAAAAGCTTCTCTATTTGGGTAAAATTGAAAGTTTGAGCTAAATTATTTTCAAATTTAAAAATGGTCATTTTTTTTTTGAACGGATCAAAAAAGAAATAGGTTCGCATAGACTTATCTAAAGGGAGTATTATTTTTGTTGCAGTTATTCTTCGTACTACATTTTTCGTACTACGAAAATTTATTGCGAACACATGCATGCCCAAGTACAATTTTAATTTTCTAAGTACCTTTTTTCAATTTAATTTCAAAAACTACTCTTTTCAAATCTTATATTTTTTATGTCATTCTGGATCCTGCTGAGAAGTTTGGGGGCAGACCGCATAGAATGTACAAGAGTTTAGAATTTGTTAGTTGTGTAAAGACTTGTGGTCTTTTAGATGCAGGTTTCTCTAGGCCTAAATACACCTGGTGCAATAGTTTGAAGCCTAGTAAAAGAGTTTGGGAGAGATTAGACATGATCTTTGTTAATGATCCTTGGGTGCAGTCCTTTCAAAGTAATCTTATTAGACACTTGGTGAGAACGGGATCTGATCATAGACCCCTACTCATGAAGAGCCACAACAACCAACACATTTTCATGAAATATTTCAGATTCCTAAAATTTTTGGGTTGAGCAACCAGGTTTTTTTGATGTAGTTCAGGAAGTCTAGAACACTCAAATTAGAGGGAACTCTATGTGGATTCTCCAAAGCAAGTTAAAAATGTTGAGTAGAAAGTTAAGCTAGTGGTCAAAGGAAGAGATTTGTGATATTAATACTCATGTTGCTGATTGGAAAGAAAAGGTCCAACATCTTGAGGGTATTGATATTGACTACAATATAGAGCAATCCAGAACTGATTCAAACAAAGTTCATGCTGAATATATGAGATGGTTAGGAATGTAGGAGTCATTGCTAAAACAGAAATCACAAATCACTTGGTTTGAAAAGGGTGACTGTAATAGTAATTACTTCCACAACATTCCAGCAAGTATCAATATTAATGAGAATATTCTCTTAACTGATATTCCTGACATAGAGGAGATCAAAGATGTTGTTCTTAACCTAAGTTCCCTTAGCACTGCTAGCCCCGATGGTTTCAATGGAGTCTTCTTCCAGAAATGCTGGAATATTATCAAAGATAATGTTGCAGCTTATGTTCAGGATTTCTTCAATGGGAGAAGTCTTACAAAATTCAACACACACACATGTTTGGTTTTAATCCCAAGGATAGACTCTCCTACTACTATTGAGGATTTCAGACCAATTAGCTTATCAAACTTTACCAATAAGATCATATCCAAAATCCTTTCCATGCGACTTAACCCTCTCTTGAACAAGTTGATATCTGATAATCAAATTGGCTTTGTTAAAGGGAGATTAATTAGTGAAAATGTGATGTTAGCTCAGGAAATCATTCAGGACATCACTAAACCTAACAAAGGGAAAAATATTATGCGCAAACTTGATATGGCTAAGGCTTATGATAGAATTTCATGGCCTTTCATCAATTCTGTCTTGAGGAAATTTGGATTTTCAGAAGATTGGACAGATATGGTGAATAGAACTATATCAAATGTTTGGCGCTCAGTATTGATCAATGGATCTACGAATGGATTTTTCACCTCATCACAAGGATTAAAGCAGGGAGACCCCTTATCCCCATCACTCTTTATTTTAGGTACAGAAGTACTTTCCAGATCTCTAATTACAAATCCTGACTTTGTTCTTTTTTCTATGGCAAATAGGGAACCTCAAATAAACCATTTGGCATATGCAGATGATATATTATATTCAGTAGTGGAGGAAATAAAACTATCAAACTCATCATGAAGCTCTTAAGGGAGTATGAGGAATGCTTTGGACAACATATTAACAAGGATAAAAGCCACTTCCTAATAGCACTAAAGATCTCTGCTTATAGAATCAGCAGGATAAGGAAAAATACAGGATTCATGAAAAGGGATTTTCCAATTACATACCTGGGCTAACCTATCTATATTGGTAGGAAAATAATTGCTTATCTTGATGGCATGGTTTCCAAGGTTATCAAGAGATTAAATGGATGGCCAGGAAGAAAATTATCTTAATAAAGCATGTCCTGCAATCCTTGCCAACTTATATTCTCATTGCCATGTGCCCTCTTAAAGGCACACTCAAATTGTTAGAAAAACACTTTGCAAAGTTTTTCTGGGGAGATACAGGTGGCAAAGATAAATATCATTGGAGCTCCTGGAAGAAGCTATATTATCAAAAGGATGAAGGAGGTATCGGCGTGAGAAGTATGCAAGAAATTTGTGAGACATTGACTTTAAAGAGGTGGTGGAGATCCAGATCTCAACCATCATTATGGTCTACTTTTATTAAAGACAAGTACTGTATAAGATCTCGCCCTAGTAAGAAGAAGTGGTCAATAGGAAACTCAAATGCTTCGAAGCAAGTGGTTCTACTAAGAGACAAAGTCGAACCACACATGTGCTAGAAAATAAATGAAGGGAATTGCAGTTTCTGGTGGGTTAACTAGACAGAAAATGCTCCTCTTTCACCAATGTTTCATGTTGTTGTCAAAAGAAATAAGGTGCAAATTAAAAAAATTTTGCAGGATGGTGAATGGAACTTGAACAAGCTGAAGAATATGGTGTCAGAAGAGATGGCTCAATTAATTGTGAATATCAAAGTGGGAGACCAATCAAAGACTGACACTGTAATCTGGAAATCAACTGAAGATGGGAACTTCAACAACAATTCAGCTTGGCAACTCATCAAACCTAAGAAACCTAAGCACTAAATCCTTAGTAAGTTACGGCATAAGAATATCCCTTTCAAGATCTCTTTCTTGAACTGGAGACTATGCTTGAGAAAACTCCCATTTGATGATACTATACTTAGATTTGGAAATCAAGTAGCTTCCAAATGCTCATGTTGTGTTAATCTTAAGTGTGAATCTATAAAGCATGTAGCCGTGGAAGGGGATATAGCAAGACAAATTTGAAACTATTATGGAGGGCCCTTGGGAATTTCTGTGCATCAATGGTCAATCAGATATATGCTAAATACTTGGTGGCAAATGAAGGCCAACAACACAATCCACAAAACTATTTTGAATATTACTCCCTTGATAATTTGCTGGATAATAGGTGTGCATGCACCTATATATAGGGAAGAAAAGAAATTTTCAGTGTACCACATGAAGCAGGAAATCAGTTGGATTATCGATGCTATTTTATCTATCTCCTTTACCAAGTGCAACTTGAAGTTGTCTTGGATTCATCTTTGTGATATGGTGGAGAAGCTGAAGTCAATCCCTTTAGTTTCTTACATTACATGGAACAAACCAACACAAGGATTATTGAAACTAAATACTGATGGAAGTTTCATTAAGGATAGTGGCAAAGCTGGGATGGGAGGTGTTCTAAGAGATCAAGATGGTGACCTTATCATGGCTTATACCTCTCCAACTCAATGCAGCAATAATAACGTTGCAGAAGCCAAGGCAATTCAATGGGGCATCAACTGGTGCATCAATAATGGCTATAGGAATATTGTGGTGGAAGTAGACTCCCAACTAATTGCGTACATGGTGAAGAAGCAGAATACCAACATTTTGAATCTACAGAGAATCATTGAAGACATAGTTTTAAAAATGAAACAATCAAATTTTAGCATTTTCCACTTCTATAGGAAAGCCAACCAAGTGACTGATTTTCTAGCTAAATTGGGATCTTCCACTGGACAGGAAACAATCTTCTTGAATTATCGGCATCTACTTGCTGGTGTCAAGGGCTTGTTTTTGCTGGATAAATGGCAACTTACTTCGATTAGATCCAAATACGATAAGGCTAACTTTTTTGTAAGCTAAGTAACATTGAATAAGCTGGATAGGATGATTATGCAGGATCCCTCTTCCAGTTATTTTTTGAAATCAATCTTCAGTTGTATTTTGGAGGTAAGGTTTGGTCCCCCTCGCGTAGCCACCTTTTATGGCACTGCATAATTTATAAGAAAAAAATATTTTTTATATCCAAACGTCTACTTAATGTTGTCTCTTGTAATAAACCTATTAATGGCAATATTTTTGGACCAGCAGAGACCGTTGCTATTTTAGTACATAAACAGATGAAGCAAAAAGTATTCAAAGTATTTTCTTTTTTCCTGATCGATGAAAAAAGAAATTCCATCAACGCAAGTAGTCGATTAATTATGAACAATCTGAGGTAATTGAATCAGGATAAAAATAAGAGAGAGCGAGAGAACGATAGTTGAAGCATATCCACTAGTATCTTAACAAATATTACTTCCATTTAATTAAAAGTAAATTATTGAAATTGAGAAATGAAAAGAAATAGGATAATGCACCTTACGTATCGTAACAACCCAACTACTCTTTTGCTTGATAAAATTAAAGGCATCCCAAGAGGAACTAATAGTTCAT
>MDKI01225185.1:0-36110 GCA_005239505.1 Nicotiana paniculata | reverse complement strand
CCAGATTATATTTGCAGCGCCCGTTTAGTCTTTTTATAGGACATAATTGAGCGTGATCAGGTGGCTTGAGGCATTTCGTACGGACCATTGTTTGGATGGGGTCACGTATTGGAGCATAGTTATATTGAGATATGATCCCTTGCGTTAGATTGGTGTGTTATGGTTCTACGGTGTGTGATGGGTTTTTAGCATCTCGTTGTGGCGGTACTTGTTGAGCTTGCAGGACAGTTCTCTCGTTTGAGTCATTTTCTATGTTTGAGTACACTTGGCTTCTTGCTTATTAGTTCACGGATTGCACGGGTTGCGGCTTTAGATTGTATTGATGTGGAATGTCACTAGAGTGATTGTGTTGGACGGGATGAGGTCATCGGACCTTGAATGGGTTCTATCGGATCTGATTGCGGTATATTTGGAAGGATAATGTTATTGATCGGCCTACAATTTGGTTGTAGTTATTGTCGAAGGAGATGGAGCTCCAAGACTTGTTGATCTGATGAAGGGTTATGAGTTCTGCATGTTTCTTTCATCATCAGCAGTGTACGAAGGTTTTAGAGCGAGGTTTTTTTTTATATGAGGTTTATTACCAGTACCGGATTTATTTTTTAAACAGCTACGGTGATTAGAAATTATTGCAATGAGTATTTGAGCTATGAGGTATATCATGTGATTTGAGTCTTGGATTATGGTTATGGCTTGATACAGTTTGTTCAGGCTTATACAGTGTGTAGGTTGCAGGATTCAGATCTTATAAGAAATTCTGGATAATTTGAAATTGGATCCTAAAGCTTGTGGGCTTGGTTGAATTGAGAAAATTTCAGTTATGTTGTGTTATGGGACCCATATGGGATGGGGTGACGTGGGATCACCCCCCGGTATGTTCATGGTAAGGTTATACGGTGGTTTGATGGTTTTGGGAATAACTCTTGGCACATTTAAGAACGAATATATGTTTAAGTGGGGGAGAATGTAACGACCCGACCGGTCGTTTTGAGTATTTGCACTTCCCTCGGTAGTTTACGTGCATGAGTAGCTCTGTATGATGTATTATGACTCATGTGAATCATCGGTTTTGGTTTTCAGGTTGTACGGAATCGATTTGGAAGAATGAACTTCATGATTGAAGCTTTAAGTTGGAACAGTTGACCAAGTTGGACTTTTTAGCCTATGACCTCGAATTGGAGTTTTGATGGTTCTGTTAGTTCCAGATGATAATTTTGTACTCGGGCGTGTGCCTGGATTTGCAATTGGATATTTCTAGAAAGATTCCGCACTAATTGGCAAAAATTAGAATTTTAAGGTTTGGAAAAGTTCATTAAGTTTGATTTGGGTACGATTCATCATTTTGATGTTGTTATGCGTGATTTGAGGCCTCGAGTAGGTCCATGTTATTTTATAGGACTTGTTGGTATGTTCGGATGGGGTGTCGAGAGGCTCGGGTGAGTTTCAGATAGGTTTGGGTTGTGTTGCGCTCGCTTTTTTATGTTTTGACGTTGTTTCTTCAAGCATAAATGGTACTACATTAAGCAAATGAGCTCCAATTTCTGCTCTTTATGAAGCATTAGATCCGTATCATTATTACAGATCCATAGCAAAAAGAATCATCGAATTTGGACATCGTATGGGAGTTTATGATCATTTTACTAAAAATTGGGTTGCGAGATTTTTCAGATTAATTATGAAATTATCACTGATTTCGTAGTTAAACATATGCATTATTTCCAAATATTGAAACCAACATATTTCCTTCAATATAAGGTTAAATGGAATAATTCAAGAGCCTAACTTGACTAGAATTTCACAAGGAATCCATTGGAGACATCAAAAGTGAGATTCGAGATCTTTTGCACAAGAAACGAGGCAGAACAGTGTTAAAATGAGGTTTTATTCACTTAACATATTTTGAGTTAGGGAGCTCGAAATTGGGCAATTTCAAGGCGATTTTCACCATATGAATTGGGCTAAGTATTCTTTACTCAGTTTTGGTTATATTTTTTGAATCCATCTTCGATTTTAGCTTTGGTTGGTGAATTTTTAAAGAGGAAATTGAGAGTTCTGGCCTAAAGTTTTATGAAAATTTGAGATTTGAACATAGATTCGGAGTCAGATTTGAGTGAAACTAGTATGGTTGGACTCGTAATTGAATGGGTTGATATATTTTGTGAGTTTTGTCGGGTTCTGAGGTATGGACCCGGGTTGGGCTTTTTGGTCGATTTTGGGCTTTTGATTAAAGATTCGACCTTTTTCGATTGGGATTGGTTCCTTTAGTGTTATTTGATGTACTTGAGTTGTTTTTTATTAGTTTCGAGCCATTCGGAGGTTGGAATGCGCGAGATGGAATTCTTGGAGCATCGCTTGGCTTGCTCGGTACTGGAATTTGCTTGTTAGAGGTAAGTAACTCTTCTAAACTTAGTGCTGAGGGTATGAAATCCGGCAATACGTGTTATGTGATTAGTATTGAGGTGGCGCACATGCTAGGTGACGGGCGTGTGGGCGTGCACCATGTGAATTGGGAATCTGTTGCTTCCATGACACTGTACAATGGCCTTAGTTTTTTATATTTGTGTGTTCACCACGTGATAAAGTAATTGAGTTGTCAATCATGCTAAATATCATGCTTAGGCTTCATGCTGAGGTTGTTTGGACCCGTAGTGGTCATTTCTTGCTGTTATCTCACCGATTTCATTGATATTTCGTACTCAGTCATATTCATGCATTCATATCATATCTCAGTCTAAGTTGTTGCTATTGATACATCATATCATTGTTGTTGGGCTAGTTTCATGACATTGTGAGCCCGTGAGTGAGACTGGAGAGAGTGATGACTGAGTTAGGCCGAGGGCCTGAGTGAGAGTAGCATTTCGGGATCGGTCTGCACGCCACAACATATTATATCTATTATACTTTATGGGATCGGGATGCACGCTGCATTGATATTGATTATATTTATGCATATGGATCGGGTTGCATGCCGCAATAAGCCTTCGGGATATATATATTAATGTATATGGATCGGGTTTCACGCTGCAAAAAGCCTTAGGGATACTTATATATATTATGGATCGGGTTGCACGTTGCAACGAGATTGGATCGGGCTGCACGCCGCAGCAATATAGAGCTTGGGCTAAAAGAGCCCCTCCGGAGTCTGTACACCCCCAGTGAGCACAGTCGACTATATATATATGTGGATCGGGTTGCACGTCGCAACAATTATTGTACAGCGCTGAGTGTTTGAGTGTGCTGAGCATTGAGTATAGTGAGAGAGGATGCGAGACAGTGAAATTGAGTACTCTGTGAGTGTGAGTACATGATTCATCTCTAAGATACATGGCATTGCATTCACACATGACATACATGCATAGAGATGCATTTTTTCTCATGTTATATAATATCACGTCATTCATGACTTTTTACACACATTGATATGTGGGCATAGAGAGGTATTTTTCACTTGTTTTCCGGAAAGAAAACGAAACAACTTACTTATTGTTGAAAGGACTTTTGGGAAAAATTATAGTTTTTCAAACTTACTCGTATTTTTGGCAAATTTCGGTAAATAATTTGGGTTTTCACTGAGATACTTGAAAAGCATGCCTATTTTTTTAAACTGTGAACCAGTTGAGCATTTTATTTCTGAGATACATCTTTTATTACTTGTATTATGTCGTCATGAACTGTTGTGGAGTATTGATATTGGAACCGACCTTTTTTTTAGCTCGTCACTACCTTCAAACTAAGGTTAGTTTGTTACTTACTGAGTAGATGGGATCGGTTGTACTCATACTACACTTCTGCACCTTGCGTGCAGATGTTGACTGATGATGTTATTGTGATCGACGGGAGCTGGATTTGAAGATGTAACTGTGTTCCTGTTGTAGCTTCCTCTTGTTCATGGTAGCCTTAGATTCATAGAACTTTGTTTATGTACTTTTCAAACAGAAGATGTATTTACTTCTTATCAGCTTTGTAAACTCTATTCTTAGAAGATCATGATTTGTCCTACTAGTCCTTCGGAAATGTATAAGATTCAAAATTACTTTTGTTTTATTGCCTTGTTAATATTATTGGAATTGGATAGATATTAGTTGGATTACCTAGCGGGTTGGGTCAGGTGCCATCACGACTAGTGGATTTGAGATCGTGACACGTTATCAGCACAAGACTCTACCGACTCAAGAAGCTCTTTGAGAAGACTAAGGTATACTTTTTCTCCTCTTTTAATTATGATTCATATTATGAAAAGAAAGTTTGTTGACCTTGAAATTTCGGGCAAGAACTATATGATATGGATTTTGGATGCTGAAATCAATTTAGATGCAATGGGTCTTGGAGACTCCATTAAAGATAAAAATAAAGCATCTACCCGAGATTGTGCTAAGGCCTTGATTTTATTGCACCATCACCTTGATGAAGGGTTGAAATAGAATATCTCACAGTCAAAGATCCACTTGTTTGTGGAATGGCTTGAAGGAAGGATATGAAAACTTAAAGTTGGTCACACTTTCACAAGCACAGTATGATTGGACTCATCTGAGGCTCCAAGATTTTAAGTCTGTTTCTGAATACAATTCGGCGATATTTAGAATTACTTCTAAATTGAAGCTTTGTGGAGTATCATTGACTATGATATGCTTGAAAAAACGTTCACAACATCTTATGCCTCCAATATGATCCTGTAACAGAAAAAGGTGGAGACAACCCAAGTCGCATATCCTCTTTATCTTTCTTTATTTTAATATTATTTAAAAGTACATAGGCTAAGAGACTGAAAACATATTACCCACAATTTTCATTGCGTAGGATTTTATTCCTACAAATGGCAAACAGACTGAAAAGCAATATGCATGAGTGTGAAGTACATAGATTATTCTACATCTAATTTATAATAGCAAGATGCATCAGTGGAAAAAAGTTGGGGTACGCATTGATATTATAACAACGATATTCTTTGTGTCAGTTAATTTTGTTTTTTACACTATCATGTCCATTTAAAATTCATCCAATTAGTTATAACTTATACATGTAAATAAATTTGTAGTAGTTGTATTATTCATATGTGTGGTGTACTCATAATTGTATTATTTTGGCTATGTAATTGTTTGTATCATAAGCAGAGTTTGCTCGAAATTGCATTATAAGGTCGTTATTAAATTATTGATTTAACTTTGTTTATTTTCCTTTTCTCTGAAAATACTAATGTTTATTCGTATGTTTTGTATGTCAAACCATGGGAGCAAATATGGATATCCCAAAAAGAAAACTTGGATCAAAGTTCAATTGTAAAAATATTTATTAATTGATTCATGTACGACACATACGATATTTAAAGAAAAGAAATATTTCGCTCATTTAAGTATGTGTAAGGCAGAAGTTACTATAATTTTTGGTAGTAGTAATCTAAATGAAGGCTATGGAAGAGCTATTATAACTCTGCCGAAAGGAACAATACTTATCATAGATAATGTGATGTTCTCCTCCAAGTCCAAGAAGAACTTGTGGATTTTTAAAGATATCCGCCAAAATGGATATCATATTTAGACAATAGATGAGAATAACCCTGAATATCTCATCGTTACCAAAAATGTATCTGGCCAAAAAAGGGTTATTGAGAAGTTCCCATCTTTGTCTTGTGGCCTGTATTGGACAAGAATTAGTGCAATTGAGGCACATTATATCGTAAATCAAAAGGTTACTGATTCCAATACTTTTGTACTTTGGCATGATCGATTGGGACATCCTGGATCAATTATGATGAGACGAATTATAGTAAACTCAAATGGGCATCCATTAAAGAATTTAAAGATTCTTTTAAATAATGAATTTTTTTTTGCACTTCTTTTTTATAAAGGCAAGTTAATTATTAGACCATCACCAATAAAAGTTGGATTTGAGTCCCTTGCATTTTTGGAACGTATACAAGGTGACATTTGTGGACGTATTCACCCACATAGTGGGTCGTTTAGATATTTTATGGTCTTAATAGATGCAGCTTCTAGATGGTCCCATGTGTTCTTATTGTCATCTCGCTACCCGGCGTTTGCAAAATTAATGGCACAAATAATCCAGATTACAGGCACAATTTCCCGATAATCCAATTAAGTCTATTAGACTTGATAATGTTGCTGAGTTTTTATCCCAAACATTTAATGATTATTGCTTATCAATTGCGATAAAAGTGGAAAATCATGTAGCTCATGTTTACACTCAAAATGGCCTTGCAGAGTCTTTGATCAAATGCCTGCAATTGATAGCAAGACCTTTACTCATGAAAACGAGATTATCTACTTCTGTTTAGGGTCATGCCATTTTGCATGCACCAATGCCAGTTCATCTCAGACCGACAAATTATCATAAATATTTCCCCGTTGCACTTAGTTTTGGGTCATGAACCTAATATATCCCATTTAATATTTTTTGGATGCGCAGTATACGTGCCTGCAGCACCGACATATCGCACCAAAATGGGTCCCCAAAGAAGGTTAGGAACATCTGTTGGGTTTGAATCACCCTCCATTATTTGCTACCTCGAAACATTAATGGGGGATTTGTTTACTGCTCGATTTGCAAACTGTCGATTCGAGGAGGCACTTTTCCCAAAATTAGGGGAGAAATTGGTGAAACCAAATGGAAAATTTTGTGGAAAAATCCATCATTGTCTCATCTTGATCCACATGCCTCTATTTGTTAAAAAGAGGTGCAAAAGATCATTCACTTGTAAAAAATAGCAAATCAAATGCCAGATGCATTTACAGATCTGAAAAGGATAACAAAATTACATATTCATGTAGAGAATGTTCCAATTCGTATTGATGTTCCTGTTGGACATTCTTCTAGTGTCATAACTAATGTGTCAAAAGCATGCTTAAAGCGTGGCAGACCATTGTGTTCTAAGGATCAAAATCCTAGAAAAAGAAAAACAAATGCTCAAGATGACACTATGAAAGAGCCTCATGAAGAAATCCACGATTTAACCAATCCTGAGATTCATGAGGAAATCAATGAGCCTGAGACTCAAGAAAATAAGGAACTATCAATAAATCCAATCGATATTGAAATAAATTTGAATCGAGTGGATATAGTGGTGGATTATGTCTTTTCATATTATGTTGCATCTAGAATTATGAAAGATAGTGAGGATCTTGGACCTCAATCTGTTGGAGAATGTCGACAAAGACGTGATTGGACAAAATTGCAAGAAGCAATCCAATCAGAGTTGAATTCACTTGCGAAACGTGAAGTTTTTGGGCCTGTAGTCCAAACACCTAATGGTGTTAAGCCTCTTGCTATAAATGGGTCTTTGTACGCAAGAGGAATGAGAAAAATGAGGTAAAAAGATATAAGTCACGCCTTGTGTCACAAGGATTTTCACAAAGTCCTGGTGTCGATTATGAAGAGATATATTCACCCATTATGGATGCCATAACATTCCGTTATCTCATTAGTTTTGTTGTCCATAAAAAGCTTGACATGCATTTAATAGATGTGGTTATAGCCTACCTTTATGGCTCACTTGATAATGAGATATACATAAAAATTCCTGAGGGATTTAAAATGTCTAACGCAAATAATGCAAAGTCCCAGGAAATATTTTCAATCAAATTGTAAAGATATTTGTATGGTCTAGGGCAATCAGGACGAATGTGGTATAATCATCTTACTGAGTATTTATTAAAAGAAGGTTATATAAATGATGTCATTTATCCATGTGTTTTTATAAAGTAAACAACATCGAAATTTATTGTACTTGCTGTATATGTCAATTACATAAACCTTATTGGAATTCCTACAGAACTCCAAAAGGCAATTGATTATTTAAAGAAGGAATTCGAGATGAAATATATCGGAAAGACAAAATTATTTCTCGGTTTGCAAATTGAACATTTGGCAAACGGGATTTTTGTTCATCAGTTTGCCTACACAGAAAAGGTATTGAAATGGTTTTACATGGATGGAGAACATTTATTAAGTACTCCGATGGTTTTTCGATCACTTTATGTGAATAAGGATCTGTTCCGACCTCAAGAAAAGAATGAAGAGATACTTGGTCCTGAAGCACCATATCTTAGTGCAATTGGTGCACTAATGTATCTTGCTAATACTACAAGACCTGGCATAACTTTTTCAGTTAATGTCTTAGCAAGATACAGCCCTACTCCTACAAGGAGACATTGGAATGGAATCAAACACATATTGTGGTATCTAAAGGGGACTATCGATATGGGCTTATTTTATGGCAATAATTGCAGCCCCGATCTTGTTGGTTATGCCGATGCTGGGTATTTATCTGACCCACACAAGGCTCGATCTCAAACAGGCTATGTGTTTACTTGTGGAGGCACTGTCATATCTTGGCGATCAACTAAGCAATCAATCGTGGCTACTTCATCTAATCATGCTGAGATAATTTCTATTCATGAAGCAAGTCGAGAATGTGTGTGGTTAAGGTCTATAATACATCTTATTCGAGGCAAATGTGGTTTGAAATGTGACAAACTACCCACGATTTTGTATGAAAACAATGCAGCATGTATAGCCCAACTGAAGGGAGGATTCATAAAAGGAGATAGGATAAAGCACATTTCACCAAAGTTATTTTTCACACATGATCTTCAAAAAAATAGTGATATCAATGTGCAACAGATTCGTTCAAGTGATAATATGACTGATTTATTTACAAAATCTCTACCAACGTCAACCTTCAAGAAGCTAATGTATAAGATTGGATGTGAAGGCTTAAAGATGTGAATTGATACACTTATCATGGGGAGTTAATACGCGTTATACCATTTTTCCCTTACAAGGTTTTGTCCCACTTGGTTTTCCTTTCAAGGTTTTTAACGAGGCAACCAAAAGGCGTATGTTAAATATGTGTACTCTTTTTCATTTACTAGAATTTTTTTCCACTGGGTTTTATTTAGTGAAGATTTTAACGAGGCACAATACTTATTGAGTCAAGGAGGAGTGCTATGAATAGAATTGTAATTAGAGTGAATGTCTATCTTTTAGAGAGTTTGTTACTTTGTGGCTAAGTTATTTTTTTCCTATAAATAGAGGGGTCTTACCCCATTGTAAATCATCCCAAAATTTAATAAGAATTCCCTCTTTGTTTTTTTTCAATATTGTTCTTTTTATTTTATTGTTTCATTTCAGCGAGAACAATTTTCTGAAAAGAAGCCTTTTTATTCTTCTTCAAACGTCAATGCTCATTTTCCTTCGGTCAACTTATGATTTGGGCCTAAATATGACAATTCTATTTCCCAGAAATATCATAGAGATTTTCTCTACACTATGCAAACGCAAAAAAAAAATCCAGCGAATCATGGGCTAGCTGTTTGACAAAAAAATATAATCTCCGGTTAAACTAATTTTTGTTGTAAGGGGTTAAATCTAACTAAGGATAATAACTCTATATATTAAGCACAAAAATGTATAGCAGATAGGATAAATTTTGTATATGGTTGGTGACAATAAATGGCATTTAAGTAAATAAAGAGAATGATTCACTCAATAATGGATGGGTTGGACGGATATTTTGCCTGACAATGATGATAGATCCAAGATTCGCATGAATAATCCTCAGATCTGATGGAAAAGTGGGGAATAATATGAGCAAGAATATTTGTAAAAAGGTAATCTTTGTGTTTTTGCCAGAGAGAGAGTATTCTTCTCAAAAGTGTTCTTATCACAATGAATATTACATGCCCCTATCATTATCTCTTCTTTCTATATATATGGAGCCTTTGTCCTAGGAAACCCTAATATTACAAATGCAGGGAATATCCACTAGAACATTTCCTTTTAGTACCCTATCCTGACAAATTAGTCCTTACAAGTCTTATCATCAATAGTCAATATCGACCTCGACCCTTGTTGACATCTTAACTGTGATCTATCGATATCTTGACCACAGCTCATGTCGACACCTCGATCATTAATCTCGCTACATCTTGGACGAGCTCGACCGATAACTTTCTTTAATGCCATATTACGGTAAATATTCTGAAGATCGATTTTGGCCTATACAGTTAGTCCCTCCACTTATTAAGGTTGAGTTCGGATATCCTTGATGAACGGAATCTATTTGTCGTAGTTACGGAATAGGTCGAGCAAGTCGGGTAGCGGCGCTTTAGGCGAGGTGGAAACATAACTTTTCGTGAGTTGCAAACTTTGGGGATGCATTATTTTAGGATGACGTCATGACATCATGCGTCATTATGACGTGTTTTCCCGATGCTTTGCGTCGTTTCTTGCGCCTCTATCATTTCGGTACCTGTGCTGGGTAATTATGGTCTGATTTCTCGGTCTTGGTGCTTGAACTCTAATAAATAGGGATCTGAGGCCATTTGTGTTTGTTTTTCAATCTCCGAATATTGAATCCCCTGTGTTTCTCTCCTTCATTCTCCATATTGCACCCTAGTCTCCTTTTTGCTTCATTGTTACGCGTCCACTCTCCTTATTCTAGCGATCTTTGTTTCTTCCAACTTATGTGCTTAAAACATCTTCCTTTAAGAATATGGTTAAAGCAACCTCTAGCTCCGGTATGGCACCTAACCTTACCCCTTTGGCGGTACGTATGCCTCATCACGACTACGGTGTTTCTGCTGCCCTTGAGGATGATAGATTTCCTACAGTGGAGGAAATAATCCTCGTAGTGAAAATACTAGATCTAATTTTCAAATTTACCTGAAGATGACCCAGAGGCCTCGGAATCAGTGATGAACGAGGTCGATCTCGCTGAATTTAGGGAAAAGTTAAAAATTCTGGCTCACATCAATTTGGTTCCGGCGGGACGCGATGTGGTACAGATACACTGCCTAGGATATTGTGCGTTCTATGTGTATCCATTCTAAGTAGGTTATTCCTTTTCTCTTCTCCCATTGGTGGAGGAATTCTGCCACAACTACGGCATCTGCCCGGCCCAATTCTCCCCTTACATCTACAAGCTTATCCGCATGTTGACGAAATACGCGGAGTTGGCTGGTCGAGGGTCTCTCTTGTCCACCTGATGCACCTCTTCTCCCCTAGTTTCTATAGGCAGCAATGTTGCATCTTCGTCACTGAGGAAGTAAAAGTTTTGTAGTGAAGATGGACGACAAAGCAAATTGTCAGTTCTGGATCAACTGCGTCTTCGTTAAGATAGGGGACGTGGTGCTAAGGCTTGGAATTATGCCCGTAAGTATCTCTTGCCAAGTGTTTATTTTGCCTGTTTTAGTCGTAGTCTAACATTCTATCTTTTCTGGCGCAGTCGAGACTTTGCCCCATCCTTTGGTTGCGGACGTTTATGACTTGGTCAGCCAGACCTTGCCTCACACAGTGGGGATTCATGAATGGCCGGCTTTTATCAAGAAATTCAGGCATGCGCCTTCAGTGACCGGTGAGTTCATCTATATGTATTCATCTATATGTTTGATATCTTTTGTCCATGTTGTTTTGACCCCATGGTCGGCTGCTCGTTATGATTTTGTGCAGGAAGTGACAGTCTTCTAAATTTTCTTTTGCAGCTCGAGGATCTTCGAGAAGGCCGAAGGCTCCTGCTCATGCGTTTTGCAAAAGGAAAGCAGCTTCTATTCCTTCTACCGCTGTGAGGTCTGATCAGTCATCGACTACGCCTGCCGCAGGACTCTCAACTTCTCATATGCATCATCTAATAGACAAGGACGACGAAGAGGAATCATCGTCGAATGGTGATAATTTGATTCCCCATAAGAGTCGATATGTAGATGTCATAGAAAGAGTTGTCCGTGCGGGGAGTTCGGTGATGGAGGATTTCATCATATGAGAAACTGCGACCATAGATCTTGGAGATGACACTGATTTACCACCTATGATTCCGCCGTCAGCAAGGAGGGTACGTCTCTCTATGAGGCTAAGATGGATTTTAAGGGGTCGTCGGCAAGATTCCCTGACACCTTACGAAAATATGACCCATCGTCCTCGGTACCAGCCGAGGACCTTCTTCCTAGGTTGACACAAAGGAGAAAAGTGTAGCCGAAGAAGGTTACGAGACGGGCTCTGATGTGGATGCTGAGGAAGTGAGGATGATGGGGGAAGGGCTTACCCAACTTGAGGTGAGATTTGAGGGGACCATGCGAACCATAAAAATCCCCTTGGTCCGGGATTTGCTGGTGAATACCGAGGATGTGGTCCCTTCTCTTGGTCCCATATGTTCCGATGTGGAGGTTAAAACCCTGCAGAAGCTAAAGGATGCTACTTTGTCAAGGAGTATAGCCGGCCTCGCTCTTAGATTAAACCTTTTGAATTTTTCTCCGTTCTTTTTTTGTTGAGCTCAGTCTTGTTCTTATTCCTCATTTTGTATCTTTTTTCAGACCGTGATTTTGGATATCAAGAGCACCCGGCGGGAGGAGAGGCGTAGGGCCATTTTTTCAAAAGATGGAGCAAAATTATCGCGAATACCGTGATAAACACCGCGAGCTTTGTAGGCGGCTTGGTGAGAGCAGCAATTTCCGGGATCTCCAAGATGAACTGAAGGAGAAGGATGACGAGTTGTGAGGTTCATTTGAAAATGTAGCGAACTCGAGGGGGCGTTGAAGGACAAAGAAGAGGAACTCGAGGTGAGCAAGGGGGTTGAGGCTCAATGCGCCGATCTTTAAGCCCGGATGGTTTCATTGCGCACCAAGATCGAGGAATATCAACTCAAAGTGGACACTCTGAGTGGCGAGGTTGCTGATAAGGCGGTGGGCTTAGAGAAGGCGGAGCTGGCTCAGTTGTCGGCTGCGATGAAGGCGGAGGCTTACACAATTGTGATCTGCATTCTTCGTTCTGAGCGGGAGAGTACTTTGGAGATGGCCAGGCTCGGGGAGGAGCAGCTTGATGAGAGGATAGGGGAGTTGGAAAAAGAGGCTTTGAGCCTTAGTGATCGAGTTGCAGTTCTAGAGGCCAAGAAGCCGCAGTTTTTGGTTCAACCGTCCTCGTCCTGCACTTCTATCTTTCCTGATGTTCCGCGAGATTTGTATGAGGAATGGATTCACGCCGAGGCCCAAATGGATATATTCAGGGACATGATAGGAACGGGGACTATTTTAGAATCTGACTTTGAGGATGCTCGTGCTAAGGCACGTAAATTTCGGTTTGCTTCCCACTATACTGGAAGCCGGTGACAATAAGGAGAATGCGGGCGTGGATCGCATCAAACAGGATGCCTGGTATGAGGATGAATATCGCGTTGGTGATGGCGATGGCGATGGAGAGGAGATAGGTAGAGACGGTCTGGGCGATCAAGCTGGTGGCGTTGTTGGGACAGGCGGTGATTAGAGTTTGTTCTTTTTTGTTTAGACTCAAACTTATGTGTACTTTTTGTAGGTGTGCAACCTTTGTAAAAAATATTCGAAGTATGAAGTGTTAGTTTTGTTATTCGTGCCTAATTCTATTTCTTTGTTCGGGTTTGTGCGTTCTTCTGATTTTGTTGCTTGGTTACCTTTGTCAAAACAAATTTTTTCGAGTAGGCTGAACAAGGTTGAAGATTTAGTTACGGCTGTGGGCCGAGTAGGTGTTAATTCGAATGAGGTCGAATATAACCTTTGATTCATTGAGGCCGTGGGCCGAGTGGGTGCTAATTCCGATGAGGTCGATTGTAACCTTTAAGTAATTGAGGCCATGGGCCGATTAGGTGCTAATTCCAACGAGGTTGAAATGTAACCTTCAATAAATTGAGGTTGTGGGCCGCGTAGGGGCTAATTCGAACGAGGTTGAATGTAACCTTTAATTAATTGAGGACATGGGCCGAGTAGGTGCTAATTAGAACCAGATCGAATGTAACCTTTGCTTGGGGAGAGTATAAATAAACTTTCATATGCTTGTGCTTTATTCTTATTCTTAGAGAGATTTACATATTTTCCGGGCGATGGATAGTAGTTCAGTCCCAGTCCCAGTCCCTGTCTATCTAGTCCCTTCATTGGTTGAGCTGGAAAAACAATGAGAGATCAAGCAAAGAACTGACCGTCCTGTCTTCGTCTGTGTGCACTTCAATATTGAAGTATCCCCGTCATCGCCTCGTTAAAAACCTTCTCGAGAAAACCCAATTGGGACAAAAATCGAGTGAGGGAAAAAGAATGCGACTTTGTTTGGTGCAAAACTGGGACAAAACTTGAGGTGTGTAATGTTCCAGTTGTTTGGTATGCTTTCCTTCCATTGTTTCTAGTGTGAATGACCCTTTTCTTGC
Organism: Nicotiana paniculata; assembly: GCA_005239505.1. Taxonomy (NCBI): domain Eukaryota; kingdom Viridiplantae; phylum Streptophyta; class Magnoliopsida; order Solanales; family Solanaceae; genus Nicotiana; species Nicotiana paniculata. The sequence continues at coordinate 21,934 of MDKI01225185.1, read as the reverse complement.
TGCTGCTATTATTTTGTAGGGGTCATCCCAGTTTGTTCCTAGTTTGCCTTCCCATGGGTCTTTTCTTGCTTGTGTTTTAGCTTTAAGCACGTAGTTCCCGACTTTAAGTGGCCTGATCTTTGCCCTCTTGTTATAGTAGCGTTCTGCTTATTTCTTTTGGACGACCATTCTTACGTAGGCCATATCTCTTCATTCGACACTTCGTCGTTCCTGCCTTCTACTCTCAACGTTGTAGGGTCCGCTTTCATGGAAGTATCTTAGGCTCCTTGACCTCGACTTGTATTACTGCATTAGTCCCATAGACTAACGAGTATGGCGTTTCCCCTGTGCTTGTTTTTGGCATTGTTCGATAGGCCCAAAGTACTTCTGGTAATATCTCCGACCACAGTCCCTTGGCGTCTTCGAGCTTCTTCTTCATGATATTCAGTATTGTCTTGTTAGAGGATTCTGCTGGCTTGTTACCCGCAGGGTGGTAAGGTGTTGACGGTATTCTTTTGATGTGCTATTTTTCAAAAAAGTCTGCAACCTTCTTTCTTGCAAATTGAGATCCGTTGTCGCAGCTGATTTCTTTGGGAAGACCGAAATAGCATATAATATCCTTCCATATGAAGGCGATTACTTTCTGTTCGCGTATTTGGGCGAATTCTCCTACTTCCACCCATTTAGAGAAATAATTAGTTAAAACCAAGAGAAAACGAATGTTACCTCGTCCAGCCGGGAGGGGATTGATGATATCCATTCCCCATTTGATGAATGGCCAAGGGGAAGTTACTGAGTGTAGGTGTTCTTCTTCTTGGTGGATCATTGGGACGTATCTCTAGCATTGCGCACATTTTTTCACGAAATCTGTGGCCTCATTTTTCATTGTAGGCTAGAAGTATCCCGCTCGTATGAGGAACCTAACCAAAGCTCGATTGCCGGAGTGAGCTCCACAATGGTCTTCGTGCACTTCTTCAAGGACGTGCCTCGTCTGATTTGGGTCCAAGCATTTCGCTACGGGGCCGCCATATGTTCTTGTGTACAAGTCGTTATGAATGATATTGTACCTGGTCGCTTGCATTCGTAACTTTTTGGCCTCTTTCTTATCATTGGGGAGTATGTCGTCCTGCAAATATGTAATAATACGGTTGCGCTTGTCCCAAGTCAGGTTTACGGTTCTTACCTCGATTTGGTCTATCAATGAGTTGAGGAGGTGGACCAAATTTTGGTCTCCAATTGTGATTTTTTGGTGGCTGCTGCTAATTTGGTGAGGCTATCCGCCTCGATATTCTGTGCTCGGGGGATCTGGTCGAGCTGACTTTCGTCGAACTCGGGTAGTAGTTTGCAGATTTCGGTCTAGTATTTTTGTAACCTTTTCTCCTTGATTTGGAAAGTGACATTGACTTGGTTGACCACGAGCTGAGAATCACAGCGCATCCTTAGCCGCTTCGCCCCGTATTTGAGTGCTAGTCTTAGTCCTGCGATTACGCCCTTATACTCTTCCTCGTTGTTAGTCATGTCCGGGCACCTTATGGACTGACGAATCACTTTGCCTGTTGGGACTTTGAGTACGAGTCCATCCCGGATTCTGACGCATTAGATGCACTGTCGGTGTATAGGCCCCAGAGGTCGTGTATTTGTGAAGAAGCATGGACGGCTTATGTGCGCACTGAAGTATGTACGCACTGAAGTCGGCGACGAAGTCGGTGAGGACCTAAGACTTTGTCGCGTTCACGCTCGATATGTAATATCGTGCTCGCATAGTTTGATGGCCCATTTGGCCAACCTGCCCGAAAGTTAGGGTTTGTGTAAAATGCTTCTTAAGGGGAAATTTGTGATGATCGAGATAGGGTGGAATTGGAAATGCGGTCTAAGCTTCCGTGAAGCTACGACTGTTGCGCCCCTTTTTCTTGCAAAATCGGGTTTCGACGTGTGACAAATCTTTTAAATGGGTATTAAAAGATAAGAGTCGCCACCTAACGATTTTTTAAGGTGAGTTAGGGAACCTATTGCGAATAACTCTGTTTGACTAGTCAACGCCACCAAAGATCTGGTAAGGACTCAAATTACCTCAAAGAGAAGGTGTTAAGAACTCTTCGAGGTCCACAACTGTGGGTCCCGGTCGAACTTTAAACTATGTGGATTATGTAACTAGGTTAGGTGATCAAATAAATAAAAAGATATTAGAAGTTGAAAAGTCTTAGAATCGATACAAAGCATAGTATGACTACAAGGATACAACTACATTGGTCTATATTAAACGACTAAGTGGATATCAAGTATGTAAAGGAAAAGGGGAGGGAGGGGGTTCTAAGTTTTTTTAGCCTAAAGGATCACCCTATGCAACATAAATAATATTTCGCAACTTCCTTTAGGTAGGAGTTGCTCATATTATTTAGCGGGTATAGACTATCATCTGCTGCTACTCTATTACTATGTTGAAGTTGTTTACCTAAAAACATTCTAATTTAATTGTAGGTCGTAACCTATGCGTGCACTATCTGTCCCATACCTATGGTCCAGGAGGCTTTGGACCTCTATTTGGGTGGTTCTAGACTTTACTTAGGATGCTCAAAATGATAGAAGCTATGCGACATTCAAAACAGGTAAGACTGCACATAATAGCAATGAAATACTCAATTTAATCCCCACACATAAGCGCAAAACCACGCGATCAGTCAAAGATTTTAAGATTAGGCAGTATATGATGTCAATCGTTAAGTCCTATAGGCAGGATTTCTATGTGATTCTGATTAATAGCATTATATAAGTAGCGCATAGGGAGGATAAAACATCCCAAGTCCTATAGGCATGATTTCTAATTGTTGGTAAGGCAATAAAGCGATACGAGTTACCATATTACTAATGCTGATTTTTTTAAGCGTGCACCTTAGGCAGACGTTAATGTCCATAGACATGGTCCCTAACAGTTGTGTGATTAGGCAATGACACAGCTTTGAGAGTCTAGTACTAACAATGTTGATCTCATAAATCGCTTTTATGTGCAACAACACCATATAGGCAGAATTTCTAACAATTGACAATTAAGTCGATTTATAGCACTTCATTCCTATAGACATGTCATCTAGGCGGAGCAGTGTACTAAAGTAATAGAAGCAATTTGATCAATTGGTTATTTGAAATCCTATAAACATGGTATCTGGATTAGTAAGACATGTGCTATTATATCCTATAGGCATGTTGTCAAGTGTGCACAGTAGTAGACATGAAAACAGGTATAGAAAATACTTGAACTAACATGTTTTGACAAGTTAAGTGAAGTGTGTGTGTGACTCCTATAGGCAGACTTTCTACACATGAAACTATTAACGCAAATAACAAATAGACCACATAGATCTTATATGCATGTTTTCTACCTATTCATGTCACAATTAAAGTACCATATCCCCTTTTTTACTAATTTCCCCATCATTCGTTATTACAAATTATTACAGGCCAAATTTATGAATACAAGTGCAAACATTACATACTGAAAGACTACAGGGCTAACAAACAGAGCCGTCCCAAAAGAGAAATAACCCAGTATTGCCTGGGCCTTCAGCAAGCTCACTTTTCACACGAATAGTAGACCCAGATCCAAGAACACCTCAAACAAGAGGTGAATCAATTACACAACTTGGGGCCACGCATGAGCTCATACCAGGCTTAGATGGAGGAATCATACATGGCAACCAATTGACAACTTCGAAGTTTATAATACCTCATAGGACACGATTACATAAACATATAGGTACTTGTATTTTAGAAGCTAAGGAATAAGATTGATCAAACAAGAGGGCTTGAACATGCCAACTAAGTGAACCAGTGAGAAGCAACTTTAACATAGCAAGTTGACATAGAAAAAAAATTAACTCTATATTGAGAAATTATTCAACAAAGGAAAGGGTATAGCATGATGGACACAGTCACACATTAGGAGGACTTAAGAAGCAGGTATATTAGGTTAACATGGTAAACGCACACACACATGCTAAGTTTCCAGAAATCAAGTTTAGCAAAAGGTATTAGCCAAGAGTTAGTCCAAAAGACTTTAGAGAAGTGATCCTTAATCATAGTAGTTATAGTCAGAAGGATAGCAATTTCATGAAGATTTCTAACATGGGAGCCTAACATGATCACAAGCAGTACAACAACAACCTAATAGCATGGTCTACGACAGACCACAACAGTGCCAAAATCTGGGGAACTCATGAAATATATCAACTTAAGAGGAATAGGACAGGCAAGCATAATAACTCATACCAGTTACCCAGACATAAGAGAAGAAGCTAACATAGAAATTTTCCCTAGGAGAAACGCTAAATACATAAGGTTAACAAATCAAACATACATTAGAACTTAAATGGGATGGAAACATGCCTTAGTTAATCAGTAACACCTCAGAAACTTAGTAGGTTGGTCAAGAATAACTCAACAAGGTCTGAAACACAAGCATTGATTTATCCAGAGATACAGGACAAGGTAGGGAGCACACACTAGTTTACAAGTAGCACTTAAGAAGACCAGAATCCATTAACATAATGAGAGCAATTACATATGTTGAAGCCTACCAAGTTCAACTACTAGAAAACATGGAACTGCAGAGCATTGTTAAGACAATAGAATTTCGGTAAAGCATACACCAACACAGTATCAGGATTCATGAACAAACTGAATCATGCTTACTTACAAAATTTCAAATAATATTGGCACACAGAACACACATATCATAGACAAATAGAAAGGAATATGGTTAAAATTGTAAGAGCCAAGGACATTAACTGTAGCAAAGATAAACGAGCAAATGAGTGAGTAACTTAGAATATCAGTAGTGATTCTGTAGCAGCAATTGAAAGAAGACAATGAAACCTCAAATCCCCGATGCTTCAGAGTTCACAAGATCCTCAAGAAGGGCTCCGAGTAGTGCTTCCAACGGACGAGGTCGTTTAATAGTATTATGGCCTTGTCTTTCAGTCGGCCAAGAATTCAATAGTTTCAAAAAATATGAGTGTAACAGAGTAAGGAACGAGTGAAAGAAGAGAATAGTGAGAGTAATAGCAGTAATGAGATCCTTTAAGGGGATTAGGGGAGAGGTTTATATTGTAGTAGGAATTAAAAGAACGAACATGGAAAGAAGACTAATCACACATAATAAGGAAAGAAAATTAATCATACGAAATAAAGGAAGAAAAATCAATCATACAGAATAAGGAAAAAGGTGACCAATCATACAGAATAAGGAAAAGAAATCAATCATGCAGAATAAGCAAAAGACCACATGCAAACTAATTTGAAATTAGAATTAGGGCAATGATTAAGGCAAACTCTAATTAAGTCGGATTCGATGGAGATATGCCCAAATCGGAGAGATAATCCGTGTTCTTGAGGTATCTAGCCGGAATCCCATAATATATTCAAGGTCGATCCCATTTGGAACCGATTTACGCGATATACACCTTCCATATATGGAACGATACTCAGTATTACCATATCAGAGTGGTAAGCGTTCAAAAAAGGCAAGAAAACCTCTAGTTCGAAGGCAATATGCAGAGAAAAGGTGAGATGATTTTGGCTGCTAGGGTTTAGGTTTGGGAGATCAAGGGGGCTGTTTGAAGGCCGCGTAAATGATAAATTGGGTCTAGGGTTTGAGTTATGGGATATTAGGAGAATGGGGAATGTCGTTCATCATTTGAGATCAACAGTCAAGATTAAATAGGAAACTAGGCGGGTCAAAGGTAATGGGCCGTTTGGTTGGGTTGTTGAGGGATAAAAGAAATGGGCTGGGTATTTGGTCATGTAATTTGTCCGAAAATTAGACCTTATATTGAGGCTATAAATTAAATATGTAAAATTTATTTAAAATAATTCATGTAAAGTAATTTATAAATAATAAAAATATTATTTGCGCAGTAAAATGGTTGAAAATAAACATCTTAACATTAAAAATATAAAAATGTTATTTTGGCACAAATAATGTAATAAAAAATATAATTATGCATGAATATAGGCATTATTGCAAAATTATGTAAACTTAAAAATACAAATATACTTACATAAAATATTATGAAACATATATGTTGATTCAAATAATAACTTTGGGTAATTAAATCATCACAAAATAATTTAAAGGGTAATGAATAAATATTCAAGTAATTTAAATGCAAGAAAATTCATTTTAAAGATCTAAAAATTATGAAAAATTATAAAAATACTTGTATAAATCTTGTAAATTAAATAATGATGCAAAATATTTTGAAATTATATATACTATTTGAAAAATATGAGGGCAAAATTGGTTATCAAATACGACTAAGGTCGGAGCTAGTTTTTCATGACCAGGGTACCTCGTCTCGGCATCGACTAGTGTCTTGCAAATGTAATAGATGGGAGATTACATAACTTTATTTTCTTGGACTAAGACTTCTCACAGCTACTTCAGACACGGCGAGATAGATGAGGAGAGGTTGTCCTGGTTCCAGTTTTGAGAGCAACGTTGGCGAGGACAGGTACACCTTTAACTCCTTCAGCGCTTGGACGCTATCAGGGGTCCATTGGAGGCAATTCTCCTTTATTAGTACGCAGAAGAACTTGTGGAACCTATCGGAGGATCGCGAGATGAACCTTGACAAAGCGGCGATACAGCCGGTTAGCTTCTGGACTTGCTTTATTGTGGTCATGTGCTCTGGTATACCCTCGATGGGCTTGATTTGGTTGGGATTGACCTCGATATCCCACTGCGATAGTAGGAAAACCAAGAATTTTCCCGAGGCCACACCGAATGCACACTTTTCGGGGTTCAATTTTATGTCATATTGCCTGAGTATGCCAAAGGCTTCTCTTAAATGGTCGATGTGATCTTTTTTGTTTTTGGACTTGAACAGCATGTCGTCGATGTATACCTCCATCATTTTTCTGAGTTGTTCTTTGAACATATTCGTCACCAGCCTTTGGTAAGTTGCCCCCGCATTTTTCAATTCAAAAGGCATGACCCTGTAGCAGTACGTCCCCTGGTGGGTGATGAAGGTGGTATTTTCCTGGTCCTCATCCTCTATAAGGATCTAGTTGTAGCCCGAGTAGGCATCCAAGAAACTCAGCAACTCATGCCCGGTTGTCCCATCGATGAGCTGGTCGATATGAGGTAGTGGAAATGAATCCTTGGGAATCTTTGTTCAGGTCGGTGAAATCTATGCACACCCGCCACTTGTCGTTCTTATTTTTCACCATGACCACATTGGCGACCCATTGGGGTACTTCGACTCTCTGATAGATCCATTTTATAATTGTTCCACTTATTCGTGCACTGCATCATTAATTACGGAATTGAACTTACGTCGAACCTACCTTACCGGGGGTAGAGTGGATCAACGTTCAATCTGTGTGTGGCGGTCTCCTTTGGGATACCTAGCATATCTGCATGGCCAAAAGCAAATAAGTCCGCGTTAGCAATTAGAAATTTGCAAAATTTACCCGGTTCATAGAGTTTGCAGCTGATGTAAGCTTTCTTGCTATTGTCGTTGACGTATATCTGAATGGGGTCGAGGTCCTCTATGGTCGATCCTTCGGCCTCGACCACATCGGGGTCTCTGATGATGTCCTCGATGTCTTCACCCACCGACCTCGACCATGTTGATTGATATACTTCCTTCTCTTTATTTCTCATTTGTTCAGTGTTCGTGCAATCTAGGTCGATGCGGTAGCACTCTTGGGATGTGCCTTGTTCCCCGCGTATGCTGAATATGCCTCATGGAGTTAGGAATTTGAGGACTTGGTACAAGCTTGAGGGTATGGCTCCCATGGTGTGTATCCATAGTCGTCGTATTATGGCGTTGTATGCCGTGTACTGGTCCATGATGTGGAATGTGATCTCCAGAGTGGCGCAACCCACCAGGACGGGGAGTGTGATCTCTCCAAATGTTCGCTCAACTGCGTTGTTAAAGCCTATTTGTGTGATGCATCATGGTACTATCTTATCCTCGAGTTTCATTTATGTAAGACTCAGGGATGGATAATACCCATGCCGCTCCCTTCATCTACCATAATTCGTCTTACTTCGGTATCTAAAATTCGTAAAGTAATAACATGAGAGTCATAGTGAGGGAATGCCAAACCGTTAGTATATGACTTATCGAAGATGATACTTTCTTCAAGTTCTTCATATCGTTCGTGGGTGATCAACCTTTTGAGCATGTGGGTCGTGGTGAACTTCACGTTGTTGATGGAAGCGTCGTCTCCTCCGTTGATGATCATATGGATGGTGAGGGCTGGAGTGGGCGGCTTCGGTGGCCCTTGATGTTGTTCGCGCCCCCTGGAAAAGTTGGTCCTTCCCCGATCGCTCAGCAATCCTCTGAGGCGTCCCTGTCGCATCATGTTTACGACCTCCTGTGTTAGGGCGATGCAATCTTCGATTGTGTGTCCTTGCTCTTGATAGAACCTGCAGAGGGCATCTGATTTTCTGGTATTCGAGTCCGACCTCACCTTTTGTGGCCACTTTACCTTTGGTTCGATCTTCTCCAAGGCGTATACGATCTTTGTAGGTGACACGCAAAAATTGTGAGCGAATAATAAAGGGGGCATACCTCTTTCATTCTTGTGAGTCCCTGTTATTGATCGAGGTGGGCCTTCTTCATGGCGGGGTAACGATACAGGGATAGTTCTGACATATGGGAGATGTCGTTCCCGGTTTGTCCGTGAGGTCGCCGGATCTCTTCCGATATCACTTCTCCTATATTTTCTAAATTCTGCTTGTACTAAGGTTAGTCGATGAGTCGGCCCATAGAGGTCTTCTTCGTTTGCTCGAACTTCGGCACAGTATGCATTATGTATTTTGTCCCAAGTTGTTGGAGGGTATCTCATAAGCCGACTTAATAATTTTCTTGAAAAGCGGCTACCGCCATTCCTTCTGATACATTGGGCAAAGTCATTCTCACTTGGTTGAAATGGGCGAGGAAGTCCCTGAGTCCTTCTCCTGGGTACTGTTTGATAGCAAAGATATCATTCACTCTTGCCTCAGCCTTCTTGGCCTCGGCATGGGTCGTTACAAACTTGTCAACCATTTCCTCGAAGGTTTCGACGGAACGAGCTGGCAGTTGCGAGTACCAGGTTAATGCCCTTCCCATGAGGGTTTCGCAGAATTTTTCAGCATAATGGAGGATACTTATTCTTTGCGAGGCCATTGCCTTTCACACCAGTGACGTAGTGGGTCACATGATCCTCGGGGTCAGTCGTGCCATCGTATATATTTAGGTAAGGAAGCATTTTGAAAGTCTTCGGTATGGCATGTGGGGCAGCACTATCACTGTACAGCTACTTGACGAATCGGTAGGCATCTCTCTTCGGCAATAACTTAGGAACGTCTGGTATTTTATCACCCTTACTTGGTTCTCTTTCATTTGATCCCGAAGTGCCTTGTTCTCATATTTCATTTCCTCCTTGTGAGAGCATCATCGCCTGCGTTGTTAACAATATTGTGAGTGATACATGTCATCGCGGGTAGGGGGAAGGGTTGATCATGTTGCTCATTCACTGGTGGTGCAGCAAAGGTTCTCGCATTTGTTGCGGTCGCGTCCTGAACGGGCTTATGAAGGACACTGGCCATTGTATCAGTCAGCCAGGTTCAAGGAGTTTCTTTATCGCTGGCGGTGTCTCCTCTCCCAAGAATGTGGAGGCTTTCTTGCCAAGGGATTTTGTGATGTTGTAGTGGGGAGGGGTGATGCACCTCGCCTACGGGACGCATTGGGCGTGGTGTTCTCGCCCACTACTTCAGAGCTTTCGTGGATGATGTCTATGTGGTTGGTTGAGAGGTCACTCATTATTCTCGTTCTTACTTCTGTTACTTGCCATGTTAGATTTGTGCATGCAGAGAGAGAAAAAAAGAAAAAAAAGTTCTTATTTTCGTTTTCTCCTTTTTCTTTTTTTACGTCATCAGCCAGTGTCGGTAGTAGATCTAGAAGAAACTAAAAGACTTATCTAGAATATTCCCACAGACGACGCCAAATTGTTTGACCAAAAAATATAATCTCTGGTTAAACTATCAAATTTATGTAGTAAGGGGTTAAATCTAACTAAGGATAATAACTCTAGATATTAAGCACAAAAATGTATAGTAGATGAGACAGATTCCGTATATGATTGGTGACAATAAATGGCATTTAAGTAAATAAAGATAATGATTCACCCAATAATGGATGGATTGGACGGATATTTTGCCTGACAACGATGATAGATCCAAGATTTGCATGAACAATCCTCGGATCTGATGGAAAAGTGGGAATTAATATGAGCAAGGATATTTGTAAAAAGGTAATCTTTGTGTTTTTGCCAGAGAGAGAGTCTTCTTCTCAAAAGTGTTCGTATCAGAATGAATATTACATGCCCCTATCATCGTCTCTTCTTTCTATATATATAGAGCTTTTTTCCTAGGAAACCCTAATAGTACAAATGCAGGAAATATCCTCTAGAATATTCCCTTTTAGTACCCTATCCTGACAAATTAGTTGTTACAAGTTTTATCATCAATAGTCAATACCGACCTCGACCCTTGTTGACATCTTGACTGCGATCTGTCGATCTTGACCACGGCTCATGTCGACACCTTGGCCATTAATCTCGCTACGTCTTGGGCTAGTTGGTCTGATAACTTTCTTTAATGCCATATTACGCTAAATATGTTGAAGACAGATTTTGGCCTATACACTAGCCTCTCCATTGCAAAACTAAGGCTTTCCCAACCGCTGAACAATGTTAGTGGGCGTTTGGACATAAGAATTGTAAAATTTCAAAACAAAAGTGAAAAAAATTTCAAGTGAAAATGATATTTGAAATGAATATAATTTTGGGTTGTTTTTGAAGTTTTGTGAATATTTGAGTGAAAATTTTGAAAAATGATTTTTTTGGAGTTTTTCGAATTTTCGAAAAATTCCAAAATTCATCTTCAAGTAAAAGTTGAAAATTTTATAGCCAAACATTAATTTCGAAAAAAAATGAAAAAATTCTTATGTCCAAACAGGCTCTTAGTAATATTGTGATTTACATAAATCATGTGTTATTTCATGTGCTCTATTAAATATGATGTGTTCTATGGTAAGATATTAGTTACTCTTAACATTATCAACTTAATTTAACTTGACATAGCCTTACATCAAAACTGATTCAACATTTTTATGATCCATTTATTGTTCTATTCAAAATCCGTTCACATGTCTTACTCATTTTCCATATACTACCTCTTATTGAATATGAATTTAAGGTATATACACAATAGTTCAAAAGTTTCACTTTAGTTTAATCGATCTTCGTAAATTACTTGCTTTACATAAATACATGTGTTATTTCATGTGAAAAATTAAATCCTTGGACATAATGGTCATAGTGGAACGCTATCATATGATAGTTAAAATTCATAATCGTAATCATAGTTATGCATCAACTATTTTAGAAAATGACATGCCAACTGCTTAGAATAAAATCACAACTGAAAATAAGACATTATCAACACAACCACTTACAAAAAGCAAAGAAAATAGGAAAAGCAGTAGAAAATTAACTAAGCAAAGGGGGAGAAAATGATAAAGGAACTATTCTTTGCCATTTGCCAAGCTTATGAAATAACGAAAAAATTAATTATTGCAGCAACCCCAGAAATTAACAAGGGGATAAATGGTGACAAAGTTACTGATGCTGATGGATGTGAAGTTGTGCCAGTAGTAGTAGTAGTGGTGGTGTCGGGTGTAGGGGTGGCTGTAGAAGTGGTGGTGCCGGATGATGGTGTGGTGGTGCCAGATGATGGTGCGGTGGAACCTCCTCCACCGCCACCGGCTGCCGCCACGGTGACGGCGAGCCTCATGCCGCCGCTGCAATGGCCCATTACGCCACAAGTGAAGTAACGAGTCCCGGCGGTCTTGAGAGAAATTGTGGTGGCGCCGCTCTTATCGGACGTTATGGCATTTCCAGAGGTGCATGACTGATAGTCAGTAGCACTTACTTCATCCACTGTGTGACCACTTGGATAGTTGAAAACTGCAAATATTTTGTTACTAATAATGTTAAAATTTAATTATCGGGTCACCTAAAAACTAATTACAGGAAACTATTAAAACAAAACCTAACAACCTGAAAAATGAGAACAACATGCTATAACAGTTTAAAGTACACCTATATACTGTAAAATTTAATGTATTATACTATTTTCGTTTCAAATTTACGTGAACATATTTGATTGAGTACGGAGTTTAAAAAAAAGACAAGATGTTTGAACATGTGGTATAAAATGAGGCACATATATCTTGTGTGGCTAGTTATAAATCATTGCGTAAAGTTAAATTGTTTGCAAATATAAAAAAGAGTCTGTTCTTTTTAACATGACTAAAAAGAAAATGCAGTTACATTCTTTAAATAAATGGCCTTTATGTGGAGAAGAAAACTTACCAAGTGAATCACCAACATTAAAAGTTTTTCCAGTTGCCCAAGTGCTATAATCCACACCAATTGCCCACCCAGCTGAGTCTCCAACAGAATAAACTGTGGCCAAACTTGGAACAACACAACATAGGAACAAAACCAAAACGAAAATCCCAGCCCTAAAATTTCCCATGTTGCTTGTGTTTTCTTGTTTCTAACGACTGTGTTCTTTAAGGAAGAGAGATAGAGAGTTAGTTTTTCTTAATTGTAAGGTAATTTGAATGAAGAAGCCTACGGGGATTTTCTTATATAAAGGGAAAGCACCGAAAAGGAAATGGAGTAGGTCACTTAACTTTTTGTAATGGGGTGCATAGTTGTAAAGGAGATTTCAATTATTTCAAGGCCCAAAGGGATATAATTTCAGTTAGACTCATACCTAATGCCCAGAAAAGTTGGTGTCTATCATTCTTGTTTTCTAACCTTGAAGAATTAGGTTGTTGAAATCTTCCAATAGTTATGATATTCCTGTTTGCCCCAAAACATGAGGTTCATAGCATTATATGTGAAATGCTTAGAGAATCAGTCATCATTATGGAAAATCATATACATGTTTGACTATCTTTACTGATGTTCTAGTACTATAACTACTCTCCACTCCAAATATTACTTATACTCTATTATTAATATAATATATGTTTTAGCAGGTTGTTTGTCGAGTTCATTACTCAAATGGTGACTCAACTATCTGAAATGTACTACTGAAGTCATCTTCTTTCGTTTGTAATAATAGTGTCACTTAATTATGCTTATAACACTCAGAAGGTCAGATTTCTAAAACTTTTGATTACCAAATACTATTTTACCCTCTAAATTATCAACTTTTGACTTCTTTTTAAAACAACTTTTTAGTATCGTGAATTTTTTCTCTTTTTAATTTATATTATAAACTTACCTATAGAATAAATAAATTATATTTATAAATTAAAAATAAAATTAGTATTTAAGCATTTACAATGTCGAAATAATATAATATTAAGCATAGTAAAAAAAATTAATCAGAACAATTTGTTCGTAATAATATTTTTGATATTAACATAAAAAACTCAAAAATTTATCTACACAATTGAGAATGAAAGAAAATAAAAGTTTTGAAATATATATATTGTGCACTTACTATAAAAAATAATTATTTAAAATAAAAGTATTTTTGAAATATACTTCATATATTCTTGAAAATTATACTCACTTATATTATTATATTCTGACATCATATATGCTAGAAAACTAATTTTTTATTCTTTATTTATAAATGAAATTTATGTGTTATAGGTAAGTCATAATGTTGATTAAAAAGAGAAAAAATCGTAATACTAAAAATAAAAAAAAAATAAGATAAAAGTTGATAATTTAGAGGGTAAAAATAGGTATTTTGCGATCAAAGTTTGAGAAATTTGGTTGAATGACCTTCTGAGTATTATTGGCATAGTTAAGTGACTTTTTTGTTACAAACGAAAGAAAAATGACTTCAGTAGATAATTTCAGATAGCTAAGTAATGGACTCATTATTTGTCTTATTTTTGGATAACTAATTCCACTTATTATGATTAGATAGTGATGTTATTTTCTAGGTAAAACGATATATAAAAAAAAAATTACCTTGTAAATACATAAAATCTACTAAACTCAAAAGAGTCGAGATCAAGAAAAAATATCATTGGAAGAATTAGGGGGAATGTTTTCTTTCTCATTTATTTAGTTGAAATCACCTTTTGAACAACTTCATGTCATTTAATCTATAAAATATGGACTACCTTTATGCTAGGAATAATTATAGGCAAAGAGTAATGAGTATTCTGGCCAATATTTAAATTACTTTAAAACTAGCTACGATAAAGTGACACAATATATTATCTCAAAGAATTTCAGAAAAGTACCAAAAGATTAATTGAAAAGGTCCCCTACGCGCTCTTTGCTTTTGAGAATTGACTTCTTTCTGCAAATATAGAAAAATTTGACACTCTGTTATGAACTAAGGGCTCGTCCTTTCTCATATAAACTTACAAAAAATATTCACCTAACGACTCATCGAAAGGTGAGTGAGTATTTTTAATCCTCGAATAACTTATTTCACGATTAGTAACCAAACAAGGAATAAGACGGTATTAAATATATATCTCAGAATTATTTTTTCTTATGTATCATACCAAATGACCCCTCAAAGTATTAACAAGCAAGGAAGAAAAGTTCACATGTTCTAGACCAGTGTTTTTAAAAAGCGTTTTCGGGACGAGCCCTGGAGCGAGGCGTACCAAAAATACCCTAAAGCAATGGTGTGGGGCGAAAGTTTCAAGAGGTGTACGCCTAGCAATTCGTGGTATCGTTTGAGGCGCGTTTTTGTAGTAAGGCATAAGCCCTAGAGACTTTTTCAAAATTAAACAAAATTTGTTAATTAAGTCCGTCATATAATACCCAAATTCTCAAAAATCAGCTTGTAATAACTCCATGTGCCTCGAAACTTACGCTTCGCTGAAACATATATAAAAAGCATTGCCTTACGCCCACACCATTTAAAACACTGTTCTAGACCATTAAAATTCTAACTCTGTAATATTACGATTAAAATTATGTCCTCTGAATCATGAAGCCAAGAGTAAAATGTAGAATACCACGAAAATAAAGTAATGATAGCTCTCATAAATGACAGGCGAGTGAGACAATCTAACAACAATATAGATGTCAAATCCTCATTGCTATCTTTGAAATCATTCTCAAGTTTTAGATTCTCCTTTAATCATTTCGTATGGTGAAGTTTTTATTGTATTTCTCCTTCGACTTCCTCTAGAAACAATTACTACGATTTTTTCTTTTGAATCACACAACTTATACGAGACAATCACGCTTCTCCCTCTTTGTCGAGCAATTGACAGGAAATATAAGAGAAAGAGAAAACTAATTTTTAGAGAATCGGGCCAACTGCTCCCTCTCTCTGCGCCAGCTACTTTAGCTGCCCTAATCCAGCTTGATCATTTGCGAGTTAAACTAAGCCTAAATAGTGATTTAAATCATACTACAATAATAAAAACAAAAAAGAGGTGAAATATATTTTTCGATACAAAAGGTAAATATATCCGAACCCAGAGTCGGATCCAGAATTTGATGATTACGGGTGCCGCTATCTAAACCTACCACTACCATTAGTGAAGAAGATTGAATTATAGTGTATATTGAGTCATATCGATCCATTCGAATTAATTCGGCTTGGTTCAGTTCGGTTCATTCTAAATTAATTTAGTTCGATTTACAAGATTTTTATGCATGAATAAATACATTATCTCCAAACTAAATAAGTTTTGTCCAATTCTATCTAATTCTCTAGAAGGGAACAAGGGTAAGTAAATTGACTTGGGAATTGTGCAGAGTCTTCATCTTGCATGGGAAAGTGGTAGTTTATCAATGGCACCTAGAGTTACTTTGTGATTGAGGGTGCCACTCTTTAGTTATATTGATTTTCTTGTGTAAAATATCAATATATACATAACTTTTTCTCCGAGCGTCCGACTGACGTGGCACCCCAAACTCACTATATAGATCCGACCCTGTCCGGGCTTTATTTGTTGTTGTTAAAGATCAGAAAGTTTGACCAATGAAAGGAGTTTCTGAAACAGGATAAGGAGTCATTTGACTAATAATAATTATAGAAATGGCATTTAGACAAATGGTTCGTCTCACCTGAAATTTTGGTAGCAGTTCAACATCATTTTAATTTTGTCCCTATCATTTCATCTATTCTATCTTGACCTCTAACTTTTACCGAGGCGAAAAAAAGTTACTCCAAAACTTATTCTAAGTAAAGAATGCAAATATGCGTAATTGCAGAAACCATAGGTTAAAGAAAAGCAAATTCAAGTTAGCCACATGAGAAAACTACTCTGCACCAAACACCTTGATATAGGTGATTTCTACAGAAAAGAACTATTCATACACTTCCAGTTTTTCACTTGTGAAACTTCTTTAATTTTTTTATAACTCTTCATTTTCCTGGAGAGACATAATAACAACAACATACTCAGTGTATTTTCAAAAGTGGAGTTTAAGAAGAGCAGTCGGAATTAAATCTATGACTTTACAAATGTTTTGAACCCCTTTAACCACTAAACTATGCTTTTGGGATGTGTCAAGAGGATTCAAAACATTATATATAGAGGTTAAAAACAGATTTTGCCTTATATATACAGTGTAATTTTTTGGCGAACGAGGTTTGCCCCTAAATTCGCATGTGCTTACCGCTGACTTATGTAGCTAGAGAAGTTATTTTCAATAGACCCTCGCCTCAAGTTTCCCAAAGAGATGAACTCCTAAAAGGATTAATGACGCAGTTTTATATATAGACAAGACAAAAGATTATAAACCAGCCCCTTGTTTTTGTTTCTAGCATCAGCTTTCACTGTCAAAAACTATGAACTTAACATTTCTCTATTGGCAACCCTTGGCCAGAAGAGAGTGATATTGCAGGGAATAAGGGAAAGAAGCAACTCAGTGATTGCACTTTAGTTCTATCAGTTTCACCAAAGAAAACTTCTTTTCATACTCTCGAACACCATCCTTAATATTAAAACAATGTCTGGTTCAAGTGATATCTCCTGTCATGAAAGTTGTGACATTTAATTTGGGTAAACAAGATGACACTTTGCTTATTACTGATTGGTTGCCCAGGATCTAGCCCAACTTAATCTACCAACGTAGCTAACTTTCCTTGTCTTGTTAGCTGGTGTCCTAATTTTCTTACCATATTTGTTTTTCTATCTCTTGAAGGAAAGAGCAATATATTTACCATAACTGCGTTTTCCTTCTCGTAGAAGGAAATTATAAATCATCCATATTGGCTAGTCCTTTTTCTTGTAGGAAAAGGTGTGGACTTCTATAAATTGAGGATCATTCCTTTCTCCTTCAGGAGCATCCACAATGTAGCTATATGGGGTTTGGGAGTTGTGTTTAAGGGGAGAACTTTACGGAGTAAGTGTTAGTGTGGCACTTGTGTTTGTCTCTTCGTGAGGTTGTTCTCTCAATATTTTGTACTCTCTTTTATATAGTAAATTGCTCATCTCAGCTGTGGACGTAGGTCAAATTGATCGAACCACATTAAATGTCTGTGTCTCTTTTGGTAGATTTCTCTTTTGTTGTTGGATTTATCGTCGTTCAAAGTTTGTTTTACTAGCTTATTTCGGTCCTAACATGTCTAACATAGTAACCACACTTTGTCGATTCCCCAAGATAACAGGATTCTGAAGATTTCTTTCTCTGTTCAATTTGACTATCGAGAATGAGAGTAAGAAGGAAACTGTTTTTCTTAAAACTGGTAAGATCAGAGTAAGAAAGAAAATTGGTTTCTATAGAAACAGAAACAACTGTGAGCATGGCTGGGGGAGAAGGTTTACTCATGTCCTTACGGGTTACAAGAAATCACGGTGCACTCAATGGATGTGCTTACGTAGTGATTTCGTAATTGTTCATTTAAGAAATACAGGTGCTAAGAACTCGAGATTAAATATAAACCTCAAGAAAAGAATAAACGACAAAGCGAGAGATAATGCTAATATAAGTGGAAAATGAAGTGTACTGGAGAGAACAAAACACCTTACACATTTATGAATTGTCAAATCAGTACAGAGGAAATAGGACCAAATATGGGCTAGAGCTTGAACAAGAGAAAAGTATTGTACTGGGTATCGGGGTGTTACTTATGGAATAGATAACCTAATGCGTTCACCTAAGTAGGGTAAACTAAAAGTAAGGAGATGAGTGCATGTGTTGGTAAAATGGAAAAAAATAAAGACAAGTGAAATCTTAATGATAAAACAATATTCACTACACAGGGGAACAAACAGATAGCTGTGATCCTAGTCCATCGTACTACCCTGTAACACCACTCAATAGTGTAACATATCTGCTAAAATATCCTACTATTACAGCAAATTATATGAGCTATTTGATATCAAAAGTGTACCTCGACAATTTGACGTTCGAAGGATATTCCTTCAGAGCGTTGGTTTGAGTGTGTGTGTGTGGTGCGCGGGGGGGCCGCAGTGTAGCACTAATGAATTGATACTATTAATGGCAACGGGGCAAACTGAATACGGCTCTCATCAGAAAGCACTGTTTAAGGGCCGAAATGAAACTGAATTACCAGCATGCTGTTTCCAAAAATCAAAGTAAATGGAAGTTCTAACATATCAAATCTTGGGAAGTCTTTAACGATTTATAATTTGCCAGCCTATTACTGTTTTACTGTAACTAACCAAAGCACGCATTTCCATATATCTGGGTAGACAAACAATTACCGGTCCTCTTGCATTGAGAACTTGAATGACATTTGACATGTCACCTTTGGGACTGCAATTAGTTACTATGAATTACCATAGAGTATGTGCCAATAGTTAGTGATTCTCTTGCAATGAGAATTTTAAAGGACATGTCACCTTCGGATAGTCGGATTGCATTCAATTACGATAGTGAACATTTGTTTGAAACTTATACCTGATTAAACATCTTTTCCTCGCCGCTAAACAAAAAAAAGAGATAGGAAACAGAACATAATCTGGATAACATAGGCAACAAAAGAAACACGGAACATATATGAAGCCATATTAAAACTTCCGACACAAAAATTTTCAAGATATCAGCCTGGATCCTACTATACAAACAAAGGGTCATGGAGACTCACTTCCTCATAGGAATAACTTTCAAATTCCAGCAGCATTAGCTCATTCTCCCACAGAGATCAATTCAGATGATAATTCTTGGGCCTGGAGATTCTTTTTTGTCTCTTCCCTCAGAAATCTTTTACTGTGTGCCACCCTTATTGGTCTCCCCATAAATTCCTATGGATAAGGATATACTTAAATCAGGTTATTGACATTAACCAGATCCAACAATTCTAGTCCATGAAAAAGGAGTAAATAAAGCACTGGAACAAGCAGTCAACCCCAAAATTACCTTTCCCTCAAAAGAGGATAATGCGGCATCAGCCTCCACCTTGGTGTTAAAAGAAACAAATCCATATCCTGCAGATCGTCTTGGATTATCATTGTTGAATATGACTTCAGCAGAAACAACATCTGCCCCATTAGCCTTAAAGAACTCCATAAGATCCTTAGACCTTGCTTCAAAATGCAAATTAGCCACAAACACATTGTGTACAGGCAGCGGCTTGGACGGCGGCGGAGAAGAAGGTTTCACAGTCTTTGGCTTAGCCCAGGCAAGTCTCAATGGTCTACCCTCAAGTTCCTGGTCAAGTTTTAACATCCAATAATGCAACTCAGCACAAAAAACAAATGCTGATAGAGTTTTTCTGGAAGAGTCAATAATAGAGATACTTACGTAGGCTTCAAGATTTTCAAGAACTGCCTTAGCTTCCTCATGAGAACCCATTGTGACAAAGACTAAACCCCTGCTTCTAGTCTTGTTGTACATTGCAACCTTGAGGGGAAAAAAACAGACAACAAACCCATCTCAGAAAAAATTAAAGCATAATCAACAACAACAACAACCCAGTGTAATCCCTCAAGTAGGGTCTGGAGAAGGTAGGATGTACACAGCTTTACCATAGTTTCACACCAAAAAGCGGTGTAGGTCGACGCATGACATGACCAAACCATCTCAAGCGACTTTCTCTTATTGTATCCTCAATGTGTATTACTTGTACCTTCTGACGAATGTGGCCATTTTTATCCTATCTAATTTCAAGAGACCGCACATTCATCTTAGCATTTGTATTTTTGCAACACTCATCTTGTGGATATGTTGAACTTTAGCGGCCCAACATTCACTACCATATAACATAGGCAGTCATATAATTATTTTATAATTTACCTTTTACCCTGGTAGGAATCCATCTATCACAAAATACCATGGTATTACTTCTCCATTTCAACCATCGGGTTTAATCCTATGAGTAACATCTTTATTTATCATTCTGTTATCTTGAAACAACGAGCCTAGATATCTAATTTTTCTGCATTTTGGCACTGCAATTCCATCTAGTCACACCACAATTCACTTTTCTCATATTGACTAAACTTGCAGTGCATATATTTAGTCTTACTTCTACTTATCTTAAAACTGTTACTATCTAAGATGTTTCTCCATAGCTCAAGCTTTCAGTTGACACCCTGCTTGTTTCGTCAATTAACACAATATCATCAGCAAATAGCATACTTTTTCTTTCGGTTAACACCAGTGGTGGAGCCACACAACTCCAAAAGGTGCCAATTGACACCCTTTTGAGAAAAATATTATATTATTTAGATAGGTAAAATTATTTTTTTTATTTTTATATACTATATGTTGAATCCACTTGACTTCTTCGTATATTTATTCTTTAAATTTTGACACCCCTTAATGAAAATCATGGGTCCGCTACTGGTTGACACCTTCGCTAGTGTTCAATATTCTTTTTTATAACCCAAAAATCCTCGAGGGCCAGTAGCACATGGTTCACAACTCGATGGATAATGAACGCGCCTCTCTACCACCCTCCACTTAAATACCATACTTTTGGCAGCCGCAGGGTCCAAACTCATAACACACACCTAACACACACGTCAAGTGTGGCACTTTTACCACTTTGACCAAAGCTCTAGGGCTGACATTGTTTTGAATAGATAATAGTACTAGAAGAAACATAAGTGAAACTCTATCTTTCATACCTTATCCTGCAGCTTGTATTTTTATCATACGTTACCCTACCTCATATTCAACCAAACACTAGAAAATGATAGCATAAGTTAAAACATTTTTCTCCATACCAAAAGCAGAAAATTTTAAAGGTGCAAACCTCAATATCCATAACAGTGCCATATTTCTCAAACAGAGGGCGAAGGTCCTCTGCTGTGGAAGTCCAAGGAGCATTCTGAGCAAGAATTCTTGTTCTAGAACCTTCATCTTCCGATTGTTCTTCTTGGTCTTGTTGAGATTCTGCTGTTTGGGCCGACGAAGAGCAATGGGAGATGTAAAAGTATGGTTTTTGGGGTTTAATAGGGAGTAATGGGGATAAAGAAGAAATATGCAAAGAAACGGTAGAAGAGGATAAAATGGGAATTACAGATTGGTGGTGAAGGGGAAACAAAGCGGGTGAAGAAGAAGAAGAAGAAGAAGAAGGAGGAGGAGGGAATTGGGTGGTTGAAAAGTGAAGCTGAGATGGAGAAGACAACAGGCGAAGTAACGCCATTGCAGCTGCTTCTTTTCTAAAGCTGCAGTTGGGATAGTTTACGGGATAAAGCTTGGAATTGGACTTAGGAACCAAGGAGTAAGGAGACGACTGGATAAGGGTCATAAAATGAAATTTTCAAACGGCAATTCCTTTTTATTCTTTTTTATTATTACAATCGAAGTAGAAGCGATTACTACTCCCTCGTAAGCTTTTTTCTTTTTTTGTGCCAAAAAGGAATGATTTTTTTATATTTAACAATAATTTATTTTCTTATATCATTTATAATCGCATAAAATATATATATATATATATATATATATATATATATATATATATATATATATATATATA
>ML319473.1:0-53454 GCA_005239505.1 Nicotiana paniculata | reverse complement strand
ACATAGACCGATACAGTGTGCAAATCCTCCAAAATCTGAGTCCTTCATCTAGAGAGGCGTTACTGATATCATTCTCCAAAAAACCGGGGACGTTCTGATAAAACCCAAATTGACGACCAAACCGATGCAGGCTATATGGCTCGGTGATGAATGAGTTACCATTCCTCAAAGGGACGTAATTAAAATGTAAGCTCATGAATTAATTTTACTCCAACTCTTGAGGGGAATCGTTATCCACATAATAATAAGGACGAGAATTGGTTAACATTGTTGGTGTCCAAACTATATCCTCCCCAGTGTGGATGCATTTTCTCGCATCCTTCTCGTCAAAGTACCTCGCAGATCCCTCTCCTTAGTATGCCACCATCAAAGGGACAGACGGACCCTTAGCAAGTGGATAATGGATTTGGAAGTAATGTGCAAGCCAGCCGTAAACATAATGAATGGGAAAACAAACTTTGACCTGATCAAGTTGGGAAGAACACAAAATATTATTCAAACCATGATAAATACTTGACAAAACTGGGACCGCAAGGCTAATCTTTCGCCCCCCTGCCATCGTGCTTGCCATCTTAAAAGTCTCAGGACGAATAAAGTTTTCTTCCTTGGGAAACACAAAGGCACATAGCCAAATTGATAAGAATGTTGCTACATAATTTTCATCTTTCTTGTCAGCCCTCACCCTAAGCTTGGAGAATATAACTTCTTGATCACTCGACCACCTCGTTGTCTCAGGAATGACTCCTTTAGGATTATGTGTGGACTTTAGGCGCACATATTTCTTTTCCTTTCGCAGTGGGGCAGGTTTATACATTAAAGTTTTTTTATGCCAAAAATTTTTCCACTTGATGAAGGAGACCTTTTGGTTAGCACCCGTACCTTCCTTAAGGTAATGGAAGGCAGCAAATAAATACTCGCAAGATCGAGGGATAAATCTCATCTATTTTTCGTCCAAACCGATAAATTCTCTTGTCTCAGGTACCATTATTCATATGGAGAACCCACAATGGGAAGAACTCCAAGGATATGTAAGTCCCAAAGAGAGATAGATAGTTCCCAGCTGATGTAAGAAGCGTGTTTGTCTTGGGGCACCAAGCCTCACAAAATGCTTGCAAAATGTTCGAGTTTCAATCATAAGTGAAAAGTGAGGCGTAGACAGCATCATAAATGTTTGTTGTACTCAGGGTTTGTTGGCTTCCACCAAGTACATCTTCAGCCCATTCCCAATATCCTGGAATATGACGATAATCGCCCTCGATTGTTGTTGTGCTTTCCCAATGTACTTCGCCTTGAATTATGCGACGTCCTAAATTTGGAAAGGTGCTAGCTATGTTTACGTGGCGATGGATTGGCGCTTGGAGAGACCACATCTTGGACAATGGATTAGAAGTTGACCTGTGCTCCAAGGTCCGGTTTTCTACATAAAAGGGAGTTCCTCAAAGAAGGCCATGAAACTGCATACTGGCCAGCTTGTGGGGAGTGAACCAAAAGCTTGGTTTGTTCTATGCCATCTTCAGTCTCCATCAGGAGATATCTAAGCTTGGAGGAAGATGAAGTATAGTCTCTGAAATTTTCCATCTCTTCGGGCTGCAAAAACAAAAAAACAAAAAAAAAAACGTCATCAAGATCCAAATCAAGAATATTAGAATGGGCATAAAGGTCTGAATGAATGAAATGGCCTCCAATAGTCAGACCACATTGAGAGTAATCTCTCTAATAGTCAGGTCATTTTGAGAGTAATCTCTCCAGTAGTCGGGCCACATGGAGAGTAATTTCTCCGGTAGTCGGGCCATATTAAGAGTAGTCTCTCAAGTAGTCGGGTCATTTTGAGAGTAATCTCTCCGGTAGTCGGACCATATTGAGAGTAATCTCTCCGGTAGTCGGGCCATATTGAGAGTAATATCTCCAGTAGTCGGGACACATTGAGAGTAATCTCTCCGGTACTCGGGCTATATTGAGAGTAATCTCTCCGATAGTTGGGCCATATTGGGAGGAATCTCTCCAATAGTCGGGTCATTTTGAGAGTAATCTCTCCAGTATTCGGGCCACACTGAGAGTAATCTCTCTGGTAGTCAGGCCATGAGAGTAATCTCTCCGATATTCGGGCAAGGGTGAGTACCCATCCCCTCACACCCTAAAATTTCCTTCTTCATGCATGGAGGAATTTACTCTTTCTCGTTTGAACTACAAAAACAAAGGAAAAAAAAAAGAACAAGCAAAGAAAGACAACAAAAAAAAAATGCAGAAGAAAAGAAAATTACCTTGAGCACTAGCGCTTTCTGGTTGTCAAAACACGAACTCGGAAGCGACTAAAGATTCTTAAAACTGATGCTCATTAGACATGACCGATGGGGTTTATATAAATTTCTCAAAGCATCAATTGAGAATAAAAGTTTGATGTGGGATATGCTACGTGGCAACAGCAAGTGTTCCGTTTCCTAGAAGAATAAGAATTCAATTCATATTATGATTTTGTTTAGGTAAAAACGGATATTCAAACTGTTATGACAAAAGAGATCCTTGTCCGTATATACTTCAACGTGGGCACATAGTTTCATGGGTTTAAAAGGTGTATCAATTTTTAATTGGTATTCATAATTGGACAAAGGAACATTTTATGGTCATGCAAATATGTCTTTTTATTTTAATATTCTCCTAAAGGTTTCGGAAATCATTCCACAAAAACAATCATATGTATTTTTGAATTGGCCCACGTATTTTAAAAGCGTTCTTCAGCAAAGGAAAATATGTTATGCCCATTTGATTTGGAACAATGAATTTGAAATAATATCAAGCAGAAGTGCACGTTTTCTTTGAAAAAAAAATGTTCAAAAATTTCCAAACAC
Organism: Nicotiana paniculata; assembly: GCA_005239505.1. Classification (NCBI taxonomy): domain Eukaryota; kingdom Viridiplantae; phylum Streptophyta; class Magnoliopsida; order Solanales; family Solanaceae; genus Nicotiana; species Nicotiana paniculata. Next base: position 50,608 of record ML319473.1, on the reverse strand, counting down.
ATTTTAGATCCATATAAAGGATTTATATGTGTTCTATATGTATGCTATTGTCTCGAGCTACTTCAAGCCTAGTCTCAGACATTTGATGACCTCATGACGAGTCTTGAAGTAGGGGGCATTTGTAGGCATGCCAAATTTATTGAATTTAAATTCAATAAAATAATTGGACTATATTTAAATATATTAGTCCAAATAATATTATGGGCCAATATAATTAGATTAAATATATTAGTCTAATATATTTGGATTAAATAATAAATTCTAGATCTGTTGGTGATGATTTATACGTCAATACCACACAAGAGGGGGGGGGGTGATTTGTGTGGTGTCCAATTTTTGAATGCTGTCATTATAGAAGGACCTGGCTCTTCTATGTGTTCCAACTCGTACTATTGCAGAATAATAAATGCAGAAAAGTAAAGAACACAAAGATTTTTACGTGGAAAACACCCGTCTCAAAAGGTGAAAAAACCACGACCTACTACTCAGTAGGATTTTCTCCAAACACTTCACTACAACTCTGAGCCAAACAGAATTTACAAAATAAACTCTTTTGTAAACCTAGGACTAACTCTAATCCTTTTGTAGAAAACTAGCCTCTAGCTAATTGCGACAAACTTCAAGTTAAGTCTAACTTGAACAGTGTGTACCTATTACAATTGCTTCTAATAAAGCTGAAAGATACAATATTAAATCACCTAGTACAACCAACTAGACTCGAAAGACAAACAGATGGAATTGGTTCTTCTAGATGGTCAGTAGCCTTTGTGTCGCACAAAGATTCTGCTTGCAAAATTTCTCTGGTAATTTTGCTTTCAGTTCTTGCGTCAATTCTGTCTTTGTGCGATCTCTCTACAATAAGAACATTCTTCAATATATATAGGATTTAGTAGATAAGGAATTAACTAGAATCCTAATGCTACTCTTCCTTGGTGAAAGAGTTCTAGTCAAACTCAACTCCTAAATCCTTCCTTATCTTAGATTTTGTTCTTATCGAATAAGGAGTCCTTCTCCAATTTCATTTTTGCAATCTTTTCGATCAGAAGATATCTCAATTTTACCAGAATACATTTATCTCATGCATGTGCATCTCATTTGCCTTTAACTCTGCTGGTCTATGTCACCTGTGATGGACCTGGTTCATCTCGGAGTTCCTTTGTCAATCTTCAAAACTATTTACTTTCTTGGGCCAACAAATTTCCTCTTTTTGATGATGACAGACTTTGTGCTTTAGGCCTGTTTCAGCTTAGTCCAACATTGACACATATAAGAGTATTAAGCATTTATCTCAAAGAACCAGGTTCATTAGGTTATAAATATCACATGTTCAGAGCACAACCTATCTTCCCCCTTTTGGCATCATCGAAAAGTTGCAAAAAAAATTTGTGTGAATCCCAGATTTTTAACACTTACTCATGGCCACTTGGGCAACTGCATATCCAATCATGGATTAATCATCAATAATCAACTAAGAATTCAAACTATCAAAAAATAGAGATACTGAATCAGAGCAAAAAGCATCAGATTTAATTGATAGAGCGAATACGATTCTACCACAATCCACAAAATAAAAAAATAGTTAAAACATGAGCAACAAACAAAAAATTCTGAATCTGGGTCACTGAAAGTTCTAGGCAGGCTAGGAAATTAAGGCTTGGAAGAACTACAGACTTGGTTCATTTAGGCAAGATGGATGGTTCAGCAGACTTAGAAACATATGAAGACTTCTTTGAGGAAGTCTTGGCTTTCTTGGGCTTAGGGGTCTGAACCTCTACCTCCACCTCTGCCACTTTTTCACTTTGATGGACCAGGTCCATCTCATCCACTTCAACAGCCGCAATAGGCTCAACAACCTTTTCTTTCCCTTTTTCCACTCTTTTCTTCTTACTCTCCTCTAAAGCTCTCTTCAACTCGTCCTCACTTTGCTTTACCTTTATCCTTGTAGTTCTTCCTCTTGTAAGAGAAATATTAGAAGTCTCAGAAGGAGCAGCTTTTCTTTTCTTACTTTCTCTTGTTGTTCCAGACGTTTGAGCTTTAGGAGTTCTTTTCTTCTTTGGATTGTAATTATCGCCTAACATTTTCAGCAGATCTGACAGGGTTTCATCAGTAGATGAACCAGGTTCATCTATGTTCTTTCCCAAATTTACTAACCCTTCAACGGCTTCTCCTGATTCACTTCCCCCTGCATTCTTGCTACTTTCTTCCTACTTTTCTGGATCATCTCCACAAATAGCCATTCTAATAGATTCAAATGTAGGTGAAGAATCAACCATTTCCTTCCCTTTTCCCCTTCTCATTACTCTGTACTCCCTCACTCTCCTTTTATTTTCTATTTTATTTTTACCTCCTCTCCTTCTTGTCTCATGCATTTCCGCATATACCACAGACCCAACCAGTATGAACTTATTTTCTAAGTTTTCAGTGACCTCAGAAGAAGTTTATGGTACAGAAGTTACCTGTTCAGAATCGAAAGACCCAGGTTCTTCCCCCTCAGTTGCCAACTTGAAAGAATCATCGAAAATTTGGGAATGGTTCTATAAGGGAGGGTATGGCTTGAATGAAATTCTAGTTTTGAATATACGGTTAAGGCTTCCCTAGAATCTAGGTATTTTAATTTGGTGAGGATTCTTGTTGAAACGGAACTGGTTTAAAGTCAATTGGATAGGATTTTGAAGATTATGAGTTTGGGTAGAGTTCTACTCATGATTTAATTATTGGTATTTCAAAGTGTGAAGAGTGTAGAACACATACCTCTCCTTTCAGATGAACCATCACGATGAACCAGGATCATCATTTCAGAATCGTCTTGATCAAGCCTAAATTTGCAGAGATAGGAAAAATTTCATTGGTGACCAGTAAGTCATATAAAAATATGGAATAAGAGTATACTTTTTACAGTATAAGACTGAGCAATTGTTAATCTGATTTTTACACAAAATCCTGATTTTCTAGCAAAATATTTTTTTCATTTTTCCTTCTTCTTTTTCCCTTTTTTCATGTACATTATGAATTGGTTCAATCAGGTGATCTTAATCATCCCTAATAGTAACATGTTCCTTTCAAAATGCTCTCTACTCAGTGCTTTTGTAAAGATATCTGCAATCTGTTTATCAGTAGCAGAAAACTCAATAGTGATCAATCCCTTCTCATAATTATGCCTTAAAAATGATGTCTAACATCTATGTGCTTAGTTCTTTTGTGATGAACCGAGTTCTTGGTCATACTAATTGCATTAGTGTTTTCACAAAAGATAGGGATACAGCCTATATCAACCCTACAATCAATTAATTGTTGTTTGATCCACAACATTTAGCACAACATGAGGCAACAACAATACACTCAGTTTCAGTAGTAGATAAGCCCTCAGAATTTTACCTTTTTGGTGGGCCAAGACACAAGACATGAGCCAAGAAATTGTGACGTACTTGAGGTGCTCTTTCTATCCACAAGAAAAGCTGTATAATCAGCATCATCATATCCCACTAAGTTAAAATTACTACCTTATGGATACTATAGACAAAGGTCAGTGGTGCCTTTTAGGTATCTCAAGATCCTCTTGACAACAGTCAAGTGAGACTCTTTTGGATTTTCCTGGAATCCAACACAAAGGCCTACACTGAAAACAATGTCAGATCTGCTAGCAGTGAGATATAACAAAGAGTTAATCATTCCCCTATACATCTTCTGATCAACAGATGAACCGGGTTCATCCATATCCAATTTCGTGGATGTTGCAATAGGAGTGTCAATTTCTTTGGATGCTCCTTCCTGGTTTTGTTACTGAGGAATAGGTTCATGGACAGGTTCCCTCGAGGTTTGAGGAACGTTTCCTCTCTAGTCAGTTCCCCCTGTCACGTTCCCCTGGGTGGAAGGACCTGTTACATCACCTGTTCCATCATGTGATGCTGCTTCAGGCTGGACTGTGACTTCATCATTTGAGTTTCTTGTTAGTCCAATATCTTCATCATCTTGTTCCTTATCAACCCCAATGATCTCACCTTTCTTCCCATTTCCAAAGGAGACATTACCTTCCTTTGAGGTTCTCAAGAGAAAGGAATTGGTCCTTGCTTCTTGTCATGTGCTTTGAGCAACCACTATCCACGTACCATATTTGGTTTCTCCCCTTCACTTGAACCTGCAAAAGGAAATCAGGAGTTAGTCTTAGGAACCCAAACTAGTTTGGGTCCCTTTCTATAGGCAAAAGGATAAATCACATTCTTTTTAGCCCAACTTGGCAACCTATTTTTCCCTAGAACAAAATTTTTGTTCTTATGACTTGCCTTCTCTTTTGCAGTGCATTCACTTTTATAGTGACTAGTATTACCACAGTGTGTGCAGATCTTGTTCTCAGAGAGTGTGAGGTACTTGCCTTTGGGATCCCACTTAGGTGTAGAGTTCCCAAAGCCAAGTCCTCTTCTGTTGCTACTATGATGTTTTTGTAGCCATGAAAGTGCATCAGAGGACCTGTTCCATTTACAAGTTCTGTCTAGCTCATGCTTAACCTTAGTCAAGTCCTCCTTCAGGGTTCTTACCAGTTCATCCTTTTTATAAAGCTCATCTTTTACCTTTCCTAGATCCTTTTGTAGTGAGAGTTGTGTGTCACTAGCTATTTCTTTACCTGTTCCTAACTTCAATTTTAGATTTTCAGATCTAAGTTCTAAGACAGTTGTATCAAGTGCATGAACCTGGTTCTTCAATATAGTATTTTCCTTTTTAGTTTTACAAATATTTATTTCCAGGTTTTTGCATTCTGCTATTAAGAAGTAACACTCTTTTGACAGCTATTCTTTTTCAGAACTTATATTCTTAGATTCATCAATTAAAATTAGCAATAATTCAAATAGTCTATCTTTAGAAAGGAGTTTAATTTTATACTTAAGGTCCAGAAAATTTATCTCGGATTCTTCATCAGGTTCATCTTCATATTCCGAACTACTATAAGAGCTCGTTCAACAACCATTGCTTTGGATGACCTTTTGTTGTAGTTATTCTTGTCATGAACCTGTTCCTTATTTTTGTTCCTTCTTTTAGATTTCTCCCTTTTCCACTCGACTTCCCACATGGGATAGTTCTTGATCATGTGATTCTTCTTACCATATTTGAGGCATCCATCAGTCATCTGTAAGTGATCATCGAATAGTGGTGGCCTAGTGGTGGATTTCTCTTTATACTTTTCAGGTAGTGCACTCATCTTGATATTTTCCTAAGGTGTTAGCCTCTTTGAGGATAACCCGCTCTGATACCAATTGATGTTTTATACGTCAATACCACACAAGAGGGAGGGGGTGATTTGTGTGATGTCTAATTTTCGAGTGCTGTCGTTATAGAAGGACCTGGTTCTTCTATGTGTTCAAAATCATACTGTTGCGGAATAATAAACGCAGAAAAGTAAAGAACACAGAGATTTTTACGTGGAAAACACCCGGCTCAAAAGGTGAAAAAACCACGACCTACTACTCAGTAGGATTTTCTCCAAACACTTCACTACAACTCTGAGCCAAACAACATTTACAAAATAAACTCTTTTGTAAACCTAGGACTAACTCTAATCCCTTTGTAGCAAACTAGCCTCTAGCTAATTGCGACAAGCTTCAAGTTAACTCTAACTTGAAAAGTGTGTACCTATTACAATTGCTTCTAATAAAGCTGAAAGATACAATATTAAATTACCTACTACAACCAACTAGACTCGAAAGACAAACAGATGGAACTGGTTCTTCTAGCTGGTCAGTAGCTTTTGTATCGCACAAGGATTCTGCTTGCAAAATTTCTCTGGTAATTTTGCTTTCAGTTCTTGCTTCAATTCTGTCTTTGTGCGATCTCTCCACAATAAGAACATTCTGCAATATATGTAGGATTTAGTAGATAAGGAACTAACTAGAATCCTAATGCTACTCTTCCTTGGTGAAAGAGTTCTAGTCAAACTCAACTCCTAAATCCTTCCTTATCTTAGATTCTGTTCTTATTGAATAAGGAGTCCTTATCCAATTTCGTTTTTGCAATCTTTTTTATCAGACGATAGCTCAATTTTAGCAGAATACATTTATCTCATGCATGTGCATCTCATGCGCCTTTAACTCAGCTGGTTTATGTCACCTGTGATGGACCTGGTTCATCTCGGAGTTCCTTTGTCAATCTTCAAAACTATTTCCTTTCTTGGGCCAACAGTTGGGCTAACCCAATTAATTGGGATACGAAAATAATGAGCTCATTTCGTTAGGCCCAAAATATTATCTTCCTACAGGCCCAGTTTGGTGCCACACGTGAAATGATGTGGCACGCCAAGTCAAACGGAAGATTCAATAGGATCATACCACGTGTCAAAGTGACATGGCATGCCAAGTCACATTAGAAGGACAATGAAACTGCGCCACGTGTACAAGTGATATGTTTTGGCCAATCAAATGTGGTCTTGTCACTCTTCAATCTCATTGGTCGGAAAGAGTTTGTTCTTATCATAACTCTTCCCTCCCACAACTATAAATAGGAGTCTTCATAACTCAGAAAAGACACCATAAGTTATAACAAGAAGCAAGAGAGATCTCGTAAATCAAAGGCCGCAAATTTCTCTACAAGTTTCAAGCTTCAAGCAATCAAGTTCAGGTTCAAGAAATCAAGTTCAAGCTCAAGAACGAAGAATAAATCAAGTTCGAGCTCAACAACGAAGAACAAATCAAGATTCAAGGAGTGCGAGTCCAAATCAAACTTCGTTCTAGTTGAATTGAAGATCATCGTTCGTGACAACAAATATAGATTCAAGATCAAACTCAAAGGCCCTTGAATTTATTTACTAGTGAAAAGAAGAATCAGATGATTCATAGAGATTGTACACTCATATCATTTGAAATAAAATACTATAATTGTTGCGATATTTTCGGTCCTGATTTTATTTTCTCGACACAATTTATTGTCTACAGTGCCATTTAGACACAAAATTAATAGGTAGTCAAACATAAAAAAATGCGTGTAATTTACACATCAAAGTGAAGAATAAGACAAGGACACGTGGAATTTAACTTAAATAAATTAAAATAAAATAAAAAATAACCAGCCCCCACCCATTCGTCATCTTCTCCGATGATCCCCCTCCTTCCGTCATCTTCCCGACGACCCCCCCCCCCTCTCCCCAACTTTATCTTCACAAAACTCTTCACCTCCTTCATTTTTTCCCCAGACCTGATCTCAGAAAGCACATCTAGAAATTGTCGGTGGTCTGTCAAAGCTTTGCCGGAGTTTGCCGGATGTCTGTCAAAGCTTTAGATCTGATACTTAAGGTCTATCAAAGCTTTTAGATCTGTACTCATTTCTGGTCAATCCCAAAAAACATTATTCCATTTTCAACCATTTTCTATCAAGTTTTGAGCCACTTTTCTGCTATTTTTCAACCATGGTTTCGGCAAATTTGGAAGAAGAAAACATATTGGGTTTTAGTTTCTTCATTATTGAAAAGAGCGATGAAAGGCAGGCTATTGGTGGTGATGGTGTAATACTTGAGTTTGACATTTTCCCAATTATTTCCTTTACAGATTTGGGTTTGTTTTGTTAGCATTTTTTGAGTGTGATTTGTGTGTGTGTGTGAGAGAGATAGAGGGATAAAGAGAGTGAAAATATATTGTTGAAGAAACCAATTGCCGGAAAACATTGCTGGTTATTCCATATTTTCCGTCGAATAAGGAGGTAAGAGAGGAAGAAAAGGAAAGAAAAAAGAAAAAAGAGAAAAAGGGTGAGGAGTTTGTTTTTTGGACCATTTCACGAGCCTGGAAAATGTGAGGAACACTTGACTTGCCATGTCAGCTTTTTGTGTCTAAATGGAACATATGAGATATGGTTGAAGTGTTAAAATGAAAGAGACTTAAGATAGAGTGTGTAAGTGAAAAGTGAGGACAACTTTAAGGGTCTGCCGATGTATTTGTCCATTATTTTATTGGTGTAAACACCGGATGAAGGTAAACACTTTCCTTCATTGGAATACTAGTTTTCTTTAATAGTGCTTTCCTACTCAGAACAACTTATTTGGATCCGATATTGCTACAAATTGCATCTCATATTCCTGAGATATTTGTATGAGGCAATTGTATGGGTCAAAATCTGACCGAATTCAGCGAATGTGAATGAACAAGTGTAAAGTTATGGTCGAGGTCGAGCAGGACCCAATAGCGAGGAGCCGCCATTCAAGATATCAAGGCCGAGGTCGAGCAGATAAGCATAGTAGTAACAACTAGGATAGTCTTGGAATTACCAAAAGGAATATTCAATTGAATATTCCCCTGGTTGTACTTTTTAGGATTTCATAGGAGTATCCCTAATAAATAGTAAGAGATAGGGAAAAAAAGGGGGGATTCAATTTCTGATAAGAACACTTGTAAGAAATTGACTCTTGAGGGACAATACAAAAGGCTTGCCTTACTTCTGTGATTCATTTTGTTGTTTATTCTACCTTTCCACTCACACGATACAAGAACACTTTGTCCGTTTTCATATTTAGTTGTCGCACATTTTTTTAGAAGGAGGAATCATCCACATCATTCAATATTTGGGTGAATCATTCTTCATTTTTACATTTATTGTCATTTATCAGATTTATTGCTTACCATTATTCCCTTATTCATTGGCAATCATTAAATACCTTTAATAGTCTTGAATGCGGTCTCGTATCATTGAATTCTACTAATCTCGGATCTAGGATTTATTATATTTAACTAGTATTTACTCTTTATCATCTTATTTAATTGATTTAACAAAAAGCTTAATACTTTTTGGTCAAACAATTCGACGCCGTCTGTGGAGATTTTCTAGTTAAAACCTTAGTTTCTTCTAGATCTAAAAAAATGACAGAGCTTTCTTTTTCCTGCTTGCATGACCTAACACGAAAGGAAATGGAGAACAAAGATTGAAGGAAACAACAGGCTTCACCGCTAACCTCATAAACATCATCAATGAGGTTAACGAAGATGACGAGGAGAATGTAATGCCAAGCGTTTCACCTAGGTGAAACGATTCACCCCTCTCATGGCAGCGTTACCGCCTCTCATGGGAAAGGAGCCTCTACGTCCACGACAGAAGAAGCACCATCAATAGTGAAAAAATTACTAGATGCATGGCTGATGAGTACACTGAACAATATACTCAACAAACCCGCTCAAGGGGCGAGCAGAAATGATGCACGAGTCGACGTCACAACGACAACCAACGAGCAACACGCTCCTCCTCCAACAGGTACCACTAACATTGTTAATGATGCAGACGATGCCCTCTCTTCCATTCTAAGAAAAATAGAGGAAATGAAGAACGAGAATAAAGCACTCTGCGACCAAAGGAGAGAACACCAAGAGAGGGTTTATAAGATACCAGATGCCCCAAAACTTCTGCCAAAACGGGATGTCGGACGGTTCGTGGAACAACCATATAGCGATTAGGTTGCACCACATGTTATACCCAAAACATTCAAGATGCCGCCATACTTAAAAATATATGACGACACAACGGACCCCAAAAATCACATCATCCACTACGTCACCGCAGTGAAAGGCAAAGATCTCATTAAAGAATAAGTGTTGTCGATACTGTTGAAGAAGTTCGGCGAAACTCTAAATAGGGGCACCCTGTCATGGTACTCACAACTACCGGCACGTTCCATAGAAACATTTGAGGAGATGGCCGACAAGTTCATCATCGCCCATGTCAGGGCAAAGAAAACAGAATCCAGGGTGAATGACATATTCTCCATTAAATAGTCACCCGGCGAAGGACTCAAGGACATCCTCGCACGGTTCAACAGAGTGAGAATGACTCTTCCAAATGTGTCAGAGGGAATGGCGGTAGCAGCTTTCCAGAACGGGTTGAACACAAACGGGTCGAGGGCAACTACAAAACTGTTGAGCAGGCTCATGAAATACCCCCACTACTTGTGAGGAAATACACAACGCTTACTATCACGAGGTGAGAGCGGACAAGGACGATCTTAATGGGCCAACCTAGCGGTTGATCTCGGTCTAGATGAAGTCGAGGAAAGACCGCCGAAACGACAGATGAAGGGACCATGTAGGTACACGCCTCAACCGCGAAAGACACCGGCCATACATCAGAACTGTCGTCATACCACCCCCCTCCCCCCTCCCCCCTCCCCCATGGCGATGGCCCATCAGGCCGCAGACATGGACTCACCGAAATGAAAGAGGTATGCTTCCACTGTTATCTGCTCATAATTTTGTGTTTCTCCTCCATAGATAGCCTACGCCCTAGAGAAGCTCGGCCCTAAGGTGAAATGGCCGCAAAAGATGAATTCTGACCCAAACACCAGAAAGTCAAATGCCTTACGTGAATTCCATCAGGAGCGAGGCCATAAGGCCGAGGACTGTATCGCCTTGAGTCAAAAGGTAGTAAACATGCTCCACCAAGGTCATTTGAGGGAGCTGATAAGCGACCGAGGAAGAGCCAATTTTTCCATAGGCGGGAACATCATCGAGGCCCCTCGAAACCACCATCCCCGGCTCGCACCATTCAGATGATTATCTGCAGAGGCGACGACACAACGATCAATCACGTGAAATTCACAACCACCCACAAGTTGAAGCGGTCGATCACCCATGAACAATATAATGACCTCGAAGAAAGTATCATCTTCGATAAGTCAGATACCCACTATTTGACCTTCCCTCACTATGATGCTCTTGTTATTACTTTACGAATTTCAGACACCGAAGTAAAACGAAATATGGTAGATGACGGAAGCGGCGCGTGTATTATCCACCCTAGAGTTCTCGCATAGATGAGACTCGAGGATAAGATAGTACCACGTTGCATAACACTAATAGGTTTTAACAATGCATTTGAGCGGACCTCCGGAGAGATCACACTTCCTGTTCTGGCCGGTGGTATCACCCTAGAAACAACGTTTCACATCTTGAATCAGGACACAACATACAACGCTATCATAGGACGACCTTGGATACGCGCCATGAGGGCCATCCCGTCCAGCCTGTATCATGTCATCAAGTTTCCCATCCTGTGGGGAGTGTTCAACGTTCGCGGCGAGCAGCGCACAACCCAAGAATTCTATCCCATCGCCCAAGATTGCACATACACTCAACAATTGAAAGGAAAAGGTGCAGAAGCGTAGAAATTAGCGAGGTCGGGGTCAGATGGTCACGAACAAAGAGACGTCATCAAAGACCCCAACATCGTGAAATCCACGGGATCAACTTTGGAAGACCTCAATCCCCTTCAGCTGGATAAAAATGACCACAACAGGAAAGCTTACATCGTCCACAAACTTCAAGAACCAGGTAAATTCCATAAATTTTTAACTGACAACGCAAACTTGTTTTCCTTCTCTGATGCAGATATGTCGGGCATCCCGAAGGAAATATCAACACACAAGATAAATTTTGACCCACTCTACCCGCCGGTATGGCAGATCAGAAGAAAATTCAACGCCGTAATAAACGATGTCGTTCGCGAAGAGGTAGAAAAATTGCTCGTGAACGGTTCTATCAAGGAGTCAAAGTACCCCCAATAGGTCGCCAACGTGGTCATGGTGAAAAATAAAAATGGTAAATGGCTCATGTGCATGGAATTTACAGATCTGAACAAGGCCTTCCTGAAAGATTCATTCCCGTTGCCTCACATTGATCAGCTCATCGACGCAACAGCGAGGCACGAGCTGTTAAGTTTCTTGGATGCCTACTCAGGTTACAGCCAAATCCTCATGGAGGAGGAGGACCAGGGAAAAACCACTTTCATCACCCACCAAAGGACGTACTGCTACAGAGTCATGCCGTTCGGACTGAAAAGCGCAGGGGCAACCTATCAGAGACTAGTAACCAAAATGTTCAAAGAGCAGCTCGGCTAGACGATGGAGGTATATATAGACGACATGTTTGTCAAGTCAAAAAGAAAAGAAGATCACATTGACCATATGAGGGAGGCCTTCAACATACTTAGGCGGTATAGCATGAAGCTGAATCCCGAGAAATTCACATTCGGTGTGACCTCAGGGAAGTTCCTCGATGTTTTGGTGTCACGGAGAGGCATTGAGGTTAACCCCGACCAAATCAAGGCTATATAGGGAATACCTAAGAACTTGACCAGCAAGAAGCAAGTGCAAAATCGGACTGGTCGTATAGCCACCCTATCGAGGTTCATCTCACGATCCTCTGATAGATGCCACAAATTCTTCGGCTTACTCAAGAAGGAAAATAGACTCCGATGGAATTCCGAGTGCGTCAACACCCTAAGAGAATTAAAAGTATACCTGTCCTCGCCCCGCTGCTTGCCAAGGTGGAACCCGGAGAACGTCTCCTAATCTACATGGCCGTGTCCGACGTTGCGGAAAGCGCAGTCTTGGTCCGTGAAAACAAAGGTACATAGTTTCCAATATATTACATTAGCAAAACTTTGGTCGACGTTGAAACGAGGTACCTTCACCTTGAAAAGCTGGCCCTGTCTTTAGTCATAGCTTCACGAAAGCTTAGACCTTATTTCCAATGCCACCCCATATCGGTGGTTACAACCTTTCCCTTGAGGAGTATCCTACAAAAACCCGAGATGTTGGGTAGGTTGGCTAAATGGGCCATCGAGTTAAGCGAGCACGATATAATATATCAGCCACGAACAACGATAAAGTCGCAAGTACTCGTTGACTTCATCGTCGACTTCAGTGCTAAAGTAATGCCCGAGGTCGAAAGGGAGACCACTGGTACTTCCCCCAAGTTACCCGACCTATGGATTCTATACACCGATGGCGCCTCCAATGCGTCAGGATCTGGATTGGGACTCGCACTCGAGGTCCCGGCAGGCGAAGTAATTTTCTTGTCCACACGGTGTCCCGATATGACTAACAATGAGGACGAGTATGAGGCCGTGATTGCAGGACTAAAACTGGACCTCAAATATGGAGCACGACGGGTCGTCCTTCGATGTGACTCACAACTCGTCGTCAATCAAGTAACATAGACTTTTAAAATCAAAGAACAAAGGCTACAAAAATATCAGACCGAGATCTGCAAGCTGCTGACCGAGTTCGATGAATGCCAGCTCAACCAGATACCTCGAGCGCGGAACGTCGAGGCGGAAGGCCTCGCCAAATTGGCGGCAGCTACTAGGAACATAACTGGAAAAGATAACATGGCCACTCTCCTCCATTCATAAATATATAAAATTGAGGTACGAACTATAAACATGACTTGGGACTGGCGCAATCGTATAATCTCATATTTGCAGGACGGAGTGCTCCCACCCGATAAAAAAGAAGCCAAGAAGCTTCGGATGTAGGCGGCCAGGTAAAGCATCGTCAATAACGACTTGTACAAAAGAACGTTCGGCGGTCCCTTAGCAAAATGCTTAGGACCAAAACAAACACGGCGCATCATCGAAGAAGTACACGGAGGCCACTACAGAGCTCATACTGGCAATCGAGCTCTCGTCAGATGCCTCATACGATCAGGCTACTATTGGCCCACAATGAAAAAAGGAGGTCGCCGACTTCGTTAGAAGGTGTGAGCAGTGCAAAAAATACGTCCCCGTGATTCACCAAGCAGGAGAGCACCTCCACTCAGTCACCTCGCCTTGGACTTTCATCAAATGGGGAATGGACATCGTCGGACCCCTACCGGAGGGACGAGGTAATGTACGATTTCTTTTAGTTTTAACTGACTATTTTTCCAAGTGAGTAGAAGCAGGTGCATTCGCCCAAATACGCGAACAAGAAGTTATCCCATTCATATGGAGAACATCATATGCCGCTTCGGCATCCCCAAATAAATCAGTTGCGACAACGAACCCTAATTCACTGGGAAAAAGTCTGTCGAGTTCTTTGAAAAATGGCACATCAAGAGAATACTCTCCACACCAAATCACCCCGCAGGCAACGGTCAGGCGGAGTCCCTCAACAAATGAATATTGAACATCAGGAAAAAGAAGCTTGAGAATGCCAAGGGACTGTGGCCGGAGTTACTGCCAGAAGTGTTACGGGCATACTGCACCACGCCGAAAACAAGCACAGGAGAAACGCCATACTCACTAGTCTATGAGACTGATGCAGTAATACCGGTCGAATTCGGTGAACCAAGTCTAAGATACTCAAACGAGAGCGGGCCAAGCAACAATGAAAGCAGAAGGCAAGACCTCGACGAAGCCGACGAGCGGAGAGATATGGACGACATAAGAATAATAGCTCAAAAATAGCAGGCAGAGCGGTAATACAACAAAAAAGCGAAAGTCAGGCCACTCAAAATAGGGGACTATGTACTCAAATCCAAAACGCGAGAAAATACCCACAGGAAGGCAAACTAGGAAGCAATTGGGATGGCCCATACAAAATCACGGCGGCGGTAAGAAAAGGGTCGTTCCAGCTAGAACAATGGAGGAAAAACTACAACCAAATAATTGGAATGTCGCCCACCTCAAATACTTCAACTTCTAGAGATAGACGTCCCCCAAGTCGTACTATTTTTCCCTCACCCGAGTTTTGTCCCGATTGGGTTTTCTTGGGGATGATTTTAACGAGGAGACAAAGAGGGAGTCTCGAAGTATGAGTGTTAAATTCATCGCTCGACCTCTCAACTACTTCTCCAGGTCGACCAATGAAGGGACTAGATAGACTGAGACTTCTCCAATGTATGTGAGAACATAGCAAAAACATGTAAAATTCTCCAATGAAGGTATAAACAAAGCGAAAATATGCAAATACATGAGTTCCTTATTTCTCCGCCAAGTTTATATATTACGCCAATATCAGATTCAAACATTCGACCTCGCTCGAATCGACTCACGTTCGACCTCGTCGAATCACTTGAGTCAAAAATTCGACCTTGCTCTAATCGATTCACATTCGACCTCGCTTGAATAAACTAACATTCGACTTTGCTCGAATTTATTAATATTCGACCTCGCCGCATCACTTAAAGAGTCAAACATTCGACCTCGCTCGAATCGACTAACATTCGACTTTGTTCGTATTAATTAACATCGACCTCGTCAAATCACTTGAGTAAAACATTCGACCTCGCTCGAATCGACTCACATTCGACCTCGATTGAATTAATTAACATTCGACCTCGTAGAATTACTTAAAGAGTCAAACATTCGACCTTGCTCGAATCGGCTAACATTTGACGACGTTCGAATTAATTAACGTTCGAACTCGTTCGAACCAACTAAGAGTCAGGAACTCTTACAAAGAAAAACATTTGAAGAAAAGATAAAAAGGCCAAGAACATGCAACAAAAAGTCAGTCATTCCATTCCAAAGAAAATAAAACATCTTACAAAGGGACAGAAAGACGCCCCCACAAAAAAAAAAGATAAAGAAAAGAACAAAAACTAAGTACAAAAGCATCACGCTGCATCATCTCCGCCCGGTCCAGCAACACCATCTCCACCATCACCCACGCCGTCCGCGTACTCATCGTCATACCAAGCATCAGATACGAGCCCGTCCAAGTCATCCTCGTCATCATCCATCCCCGGCGTACCGGGGTCGTAGCCACAGGCATAACGAGTTGCACGTGCCTTGACACGAGCATCCTCGAATTTCGCCTCAGAAACCTTCCCGCCCGTCATCAGAGCCCTATATATATCAAGTTGGGCCTCAGCTCAAACCCACCTCTCATATAAGTCCTGTGACACACTAGGATAAGTGGAAGCATGAGAGGTAGACGGTTGGGCCTGTTGCTGCTCCTTCTTGGCTTTTAGAACGGCAATCTGCTCGTTCAGATCTGAGACCTCTGCCTCTAAACGACCTATCCTCTCTTCAAGCCTCGCCTATTTAAGCCCCAATGTTTATGCTTTACTAGCCCGTTCAGATCTGAAGATGCGAAGGGTACCCGCCAATGCAGTCGCTTCCTCCAGAGTAGCCGTTCTGGCTCTCTCAACTCTCTCCAAATCCTCAGCTTTAGCGGCCAACTCGTCCCTCAAGTCGTTGGCTCTAGCTTCACTCTGCTCAAGCTCGACCCGTAAGGACACCACCTGAGCTTGGAGATCGACATTCTCGGCCATTATCTCCTTACTTACCTCGAGCTCATCATCCTTGGCTCTCAACGTCCCCTAGAGCACGATGTGCCTGCCAATAGCCCTCACAAGATCGCCATCCTTCTCCCCCAAATCCTCATCTTTTTATTTCAGCTCATCCCGAAGAGTCAGGAATTGGCCACCCTCGCCGAGTATGCTGACCAGTGCTCGGTGCTTAGTATGGTATTCCCTATATTTGGACTCCATCATCATATAGAGGGCCGCCCTCTTCTCTTCGCGAAGATCTCGCTCAATCTCCAAAATGAGAGTCTGATAAACAAAAGAAGAAAGATCAGCAAAGGCAAAAAACGTAAAGGAAATGAATAAAGTTAAAGCGTGAAAAAGGAACTTACTCGCAGGGCCATCCCAGATATGCCCAGTGACAGGTCACCATCCTTCAGCATCTGTAGCATTCTGTTCTCGGAGTCCGCGCACAAAGGGACAAAAATTGGAACCACCCGTTCCGAATTAACCAACAGGTTGAAATCCATGGGGATGCCGATGTTTCGATTAGACCCCTCAGTCCTTATTTCCACTAAAGTAAACCTCTCTTCGAAGGCCCACACCTCCTCGGGGTTGATATCAGAACCTGACCCATCGTCTTCTACAATGACAATTTTTCCTCTCTCACCCATAGACGATGAGCCGACCTCGGCGGTCTGTAGTCGTTCTCCCCTCGTGGAAGCCCCTTCTGCCTCTTACGAACTCCCCTCTGCGGCGATCTCTGACGCAGGAGCAGCCTCGCTAACCGGTGGATGCGCCGACTCCACGTCCAATATGATCGGCCTCTCAGGCGCGGTAGTGGCCGTGGTGACTCCACCGGTCTCTACCTTACGCCTCTTCAACGTTGTTGTTCCTCCTCGCATGGAGAAGTCTCATCTATCAGGTGCATCACCGGGGGGCTGGGGTCTCTATTGATATAATGGACGTCTGTGGGCCAAAGTCACTCAATGACAGGGTCTGAGGAAAAGCACTCTGCACGGACTCGCCAACACGAATTGCATCCCGGCCGAGGCGACTGCCTGGTGGAAGGCAGGGACGGGGGCTTTCGCCTTCTTGGAATTGCTCCGACCTGACGCCAATAAAAGAATCATAAGTACAAAGAGGATATGAACCATAACGACGTCGAAATATCTACAAGACAAGGTTCAACTTACCGGTCGAGGGCTTGGGCCCAAACTTCTTGCTAAAAGACGCCCAGTCACGAATCTCTACGGTAAAGGGGAGGACTTGTGCCACCCAGTCAGCAATGTCAGCGACCAGGGAAGGGGGATGCCTCTCAGCTACACAAAAGGGAAAGAAACGAGTAAGTCGTGAAACATGAAAAAAAGAGAAATGAGTGTGATTCAGTGGACGAAGACACTTACGAGCAAAATTCCACTGCTTAGGGAACCCGCTAGGGTTCGCCACCACGTGCTCGATTTTGACAAAGAAATAATCCAACCAAAACCGGCGATTTTCTTTGTCGTCCATTACGGCCACCAACCCCTTGGTTCCGCGGTGGCGAAGGTGAATCATCGTGCCCCTAAGGAAACTGAGCGCGAAGAGGTGCAGCAAATGGCAGATGGAAATCTCGCAGCCGACCAATTCTGCATACTTCGTTAGCATGAGGAAGATCTTGTAGATATAAGGAGAAAGTTAAACGGGGCAGGCACTGTAATAATGGCGGAACTCCTCCGCCAATGGAGGAAGAGGAAAAGAATAGCCCACTAGGAACAGGTAGGCATAGAATGCACAATACCCAGGCCGGTGAACTTGTATCACGTCGTCCCCTGCCGGAACGATATCAACATGGGTAGGAATGTGGTATTTGGATCTGCGGGCAGGGATATGGTTCAACCCCATCTCGGACAATACCGGCTCGGAGTCCTGAACGGGCTCTTTGGAGAAGTCGGACCTAGAAGTTAGGGTACAGGGAACGACCTCCTCCATAGTGGGGAAGCTCTCGTCCTCCATAACTATGGGTTCTCCGCTAGTGGAGGGCATGGCCACCGATAATGGGGTAGGGTCAGAGACTGTCTCAGAGTTGGGAATCAAGTTGGTCATTTTCCGATATTGTGTGTCCGGTGGAGCCGGAAGCAGAGAAAGGGTGTTGACGGCAGAAGATATAGAGAGCAAGAACACAGGAAAAAGAAGAAGAAGAGGCGAAATGCAGAGGTGAAGAAGCTAGAAAATGTGAAAGTTTCATTTAGTAGCTTCCACCTTATTTATAGACAACCGGGGTGCCCGAGCCGGTGAAAATAACCGTCAGTGGCCCTAGAATCGAAGCGACAAAGACTCGAGAAACGATGCTGCACATCGGGAAGATGCGCAATGATGATGCAAGTGTCAGTGACGTCATCATGTACCTACCTCACTGACCACGACCCCCGGAACGACATCTCACCATCTCGACGATAATCATTTCAGCTCGGTCACCACATCGGGATTTCTCCGGAACTGTTGCTAATAAAGTCCGCTCACTGAGGTCGACCAGAAGGACCTCAATAAGCGAAAGGACTAATTGTATGGGTAAAAATCCGACCGAGTTCAGCGAATGCGAATGAACAAGTGTAGAAGTTATGGTCGAGGTCGAGCAGGGCCCAATAGCGAGGAGCCGCCATTCAAGATATCAAGGCCGAGGTCGAGAAGATAAGCATAGTAGTAACAACTAGGATAGTTTTGGAATTACCAAAAGGAATATTCAATTGAATATTCCCGGTTGTAATTTTTAATGTTTCCTAGGAATATCCCTTATAAATAGTAAGAGATAGGGAACAAAGAGGGGGGATTCAATTTTTGATAAGAATACTTGTAAGAAGTTGACTCTTAAGGGACAATACAAAAAGCTTGCCTTACTACTGTGATTGATTTTGTTGTTTATTCTACCTTTCCACTCACACGATCCAAGAACATTTTGTCCATTTTCATATTTAGTTGACACACGTTGTTGTCAGGAGGAGGAATCATCCACATCATTCAATATTTGGGTGAATCATTTTTTCTATTTACATTTCTTGTCATTTATCATATTTATTGCTTACCATTATTCTTTTATTCATTGACAATCATTAAATACCCATAAGTATTTAATAGTCTTGAATGCAGTCTTGACATCTGCTAATCTCGGATCTAAGATTTATTATATTTAATTACTTACCCTTTATCATCTTATTTAATTAGTTTAACAAAAAACTTAATACTCTTTTGGTCAAACAACAATATAATTCAGTTTGATCAAATATGAGAACAATCGAGACACACAGGAAAGCAATTTCTTCCTGGATTATTTCTCCTTAACCGTTATTTATGAGAACTAAATAAAACAGTAACTTAAAGGGCTGTAGACTAGTGTGGTAAACGGGCGGGTTTGATCGGATATGAACGGGCTAAAATGAGTAATGCAAAAAAAGAAAAATTATTTGACCTGACACATATTTAGTACAGAGAAAAAATAAGTTAACCGATAAATAATATGAATATCCATATTATCAATGGTTTCTTGAATATGACCACTTTTGGAGAGAATTACTAGTCTCCTAAACTTGAATAACCCCCAATTTGAGGTTTTAATATAAAAGTTAAACTCATAAGTTGTTCATTAGTTATCTTTTGGTTATCCATTTTCTAAGTGGATAATATGATTTTTATCCATATTTGATACGTTTTTAAAAAATTCATTATCCAATCCATTTTTTAATGGATTATATGGGTGGATAACTATTTTTTAAACATTTGCCACCACTACTTAGACAAATGGTTGGACTAAAGTTTTTTTTTTTTTTTGGGTTTTCCGTCCGGTTTTCGGTACCCATATTGGAGTCCGACTAAATTCGGAATCGCGCCAGAAAGTCCTACACTGGGGGATAAAGCACTCCCTAAAAAAGACGACTTCATATCCAGAAACTCAAACCCGAGACCTCTGGTTAAAAATGAAAGAGTACTTGCCATGGATGCTCTCCTAACTAGTCATTTAAAGATGGGCACTAGACCAACTGTATATTCGGCAATGTCAAGTCTAAAGATTAAAGTAGAGTACTTCTTTTCCAGAACCATTACAGGTCTATGGGAAATATACAAATGTTTTGCTATATAGAAATTACAGCAATATGCCACCAAACAGTAAAACTTTACATGCTATGTTTGGAACAAGAATTTACTGTTTGGGCTGTTGGCTTGTAAATCTTTGTAATTAATTGACTTTCTAAACTTTGATTCTATACAACTTTAGTTAAAGAAATCTTCAATTACATAAAATTGGACTTGTAAATCCTGTATTCACTGGCTACCCCCCCTCGTACACACCTTTTAAGCACAAGAAGTCACACATTGCAGAATGAATAACAACACTCAATTGCATTGGCAAATTCCAGCCTCAAAACAACAAAATCTTGGCTTGTATCTATGTTGTTTTTTTTATGATGAAGTATCACCATTTGTTCTGGTCTGAGACTCAGCATCCACTGCTTTACCTTGTTCTCTAAACTTCTTATAAATATCCCCTTTATAAAAATTGAATGTTCTTAGCACCAAAACCAAAGAAACAATAAACCCCACAAAAGTTGATGCTGCTATTATCAAAAAAGCCAACTTATAACAATCAACTCCAGTGCAAGTCAAATCTTCCCCTGGCTTCCTAATAATACCATGAGCTGCCATTTGCTTAATAGCCTCTTTGTCATACAAATTCCCAGCTACTTTAACATTGAATATATAAGCTCCAATTGGGCTAGCAGCACCACCAAAATTGAGCAATGTTGAGTAATGCTTAAGGCCAAAGAGTTCAGATATGATTGCAAATATCAAAGGCCACAGAGCACCAAAACAGAACCCCGTTAGCACGGACGCGACATACAGAGTATTCGTTACACCAAATGCAATCAAAACATGGCCAACACAAGAGAGAAGAAGAACCAATGTGAGCATCAATGGACGCGGAAACTTGTACTTTTCCAAGAAAATCTCAGAGGCGAATCCAGAAGCTACTCGCCCTAGATAACCCCATATACTCACAAGTGACACAAATGTAGTGATACTTGTTTTAGGATAACCTAAGGCTTTACCAATTTGGCCTAAATTATCCATAGCTGTTAAAAGTCCCCCTGCTCCAAATATTGTAGCAATGAACAGAATCAACATATCTATACTTACAACAGCTTGTAGTATAGTATAATCCTCACCCCTTTCTGGCGGCTTAAACACGTTCGAAAAGAAAGAAACTTGATCTGTCTGATTATTAGTTGGAACAACAGTTGCTGAAGATTGAAGTGGTGTCTCAATTCCTACAACTTTGACTTCTATAGGATGACTTGAACGTTGTTTCTTTGTATCCCATAGTTTCAATTCCTCTCTTATAACAAGAATTATAGGAGCAAATAACAAAACAAGAATAACACCAGCAGTTGACCAATAACCAACATTGTTAAACTCAACCCTATTTTGCACTATAATTATAACCATAAGAAAACCAGCTAAACCAAGTGACATAAACAAAAGTTGGTAAAATATCTTGAGCTCATTTTCTTGCCTAGTAACTTTCATAACCCTAATAACTCTAAGAAAAACACAGGAAACAACAGCAGGAAGCCAAGCAATAAGCAAGATTAAAGATTTCCCATTATTCCCATAAAAAGCATGATATAATTGTGTAAGTATAGCACCACTTAAACCAACAAACCCCTTTAAAAGTCCAATCACAATTCCCCTACTTTCAGGGAAATTCTTGACACAAGTAACTAAAACACCAGTATTTGCAAAAGTCTGAGAATTTGCTCCTATAAATATACAAAAACACATCTGCCAAACTTTTGGTTTAGTTAATTTCCCATTAGTTGCTAACCATATTGAAAAATACCCTGAAAAGTTCATAAATGCACCAAGAAGTAGAACAACCCAAGGTGGGGTGACTTCATTAATTAGACCAGAAATAATTCCAACGTTTGCACCTAAGTCTTTGAAAAAACCAAGTAAGTTTAAGGTTGTTTGATCATAACCTAATGATGTCTTCACTTCTTCAGAATAGAGTCCAAATATGTATGTACCACCTGCGACCGACAAGATCAAAAGTGAAGCAAATACCATAAACCATCGCCCAACAAGCATGTGTATACCAAAATTTTCCATGGTTTTTCAAACAACAATGTCCGCTCTTGATTTTTTTTTTCTTTTTTTCACAGCACAGTTTATAAGATGTTTGTTGAAAGTAATAAGACGATTTTGTATCTAGACTAAAGTATGTATAGATTCGTTTAGGTTAACTAAATAGGAGGTTTGGATGTGATAATTTAAGAGATTAGAAGTATGAAATAAATTGGATTCTCTTTCCTTATCCTAATCATTCTTTATATTTAATAGGCCTAATCATTCTTTATTATATGTTCACCGTTTAAGTCTCTTTTTCCACGTATTTTAGTTAGCTTTTTCAACTGTATTTTGTGACTTGAGTGGATGGTGGGCCTTCTAGCCTTTTGGATAGAATTCACGTGCGACAAATTATTAGTTTGTAAAGTTATGATCTAATCTGATTTTGAAACTAATACTTGCTTAAGTTGTTAATGCGAACGATTGTTTAGATTAAGGTTTCCAACTTTACTGCTTAGTATTTTATAAAATAGAATTATCTTTAATTCATTCCGAGTCTTTGTCAGCCGAATTAAAATATCTACTATTCTCAATTTGAGTATAAACTTATTGGTTGTAATTTTCTTTCACTCACCCCTACTCCCCTCTCACAACCCCATTCCACCTAATCTTTCCATTGTAGTAAAACTAACTTGAACTCATGGTTCGAATTATTAGTAATAAGTGGTGGAAAAATAATTATTTATCCATCTTATCCATTAAAAATAAGTAAAATATAAATAAAAATTATATTATCCACTTAAAAAATAAATAATCAATAGATTTAATTTTTATATTAATAAACCTCAAATTGAATATTTTTCATATTTGAGAGTCTAAAAATTCTCTAAAAAATAATTATATTTCAGACAGCGATGAATATTATAAATATTCATATTACCCATTTACCGTCCCCAGCGATAACTGATTGAACGAAAATTGAAAAGGTCAATTCTTGAAAGTAGAACTACATGCATGAATAATGGGAAGTTCGTGACAAAAGTTACCGCTATGACGTGGTAACAATGGTTTGAGAATAGTCACGAGTGCTGCACTAATACAAACACATTAAATTAATATTTCCTTACTGACACCATAACGTGTGTATAATTTGTCCTGTATTACTCAACAATCCCATGAAATGAAGTAACCAAAGACACCTTAAAGGCCGTGCCAAATCCCAGAATCGGTAGACTTACCAGAGGCGGTGCTACATATTGTTTGAGTGTCACAGAAATGATGGCAAAATTACCACCACACATGTAGTGAGTTGTTTGATCAGAGACAATGAATTGATCATATGACATACCGAACAGAGGGGCCAAACTAAACCACGCTAGAACAGTATGAATATGACAAAGTCAAAAATTTTATTAAGCGAGATTAAAAAATATAAAAAAGTAATTTTTTTCAGTTCTCGTACATAACAAAAGTTTAGCACATCGAACTGCTATTTTTTAATTACTTAAAGAAAATAAAATAATTTAGGTAAGTTCTACAAAGCAGTGATAAGACCGCCCATATTGTATGAGGCGGAGTGTTGGCCAGTCAAGATTTCACATACCCAGAAGATGAAAGTAGCAGAAATGAGAATGTTGAGATGAATGTGGAGGCACACTAGGATGGATAAAATTAGAAATGTGAATATTCGGGAGAGGGTGGACGTGACTCCGGTTGATGACAAAATGTGGGAAGCGAGACTTAGATGGTTCGGACATGTGCGGAGGAGAAGCCTAAATGTTCCGGTTAGGAGGTGTGACCAATTAGCTCTGGAAGGTACGAGAAGAGGTAGAGAGCAGCCTAAGAAGTATTAAGGCGGGGTGATCAGGCAGGACATGACAACTTTAGATTTTCGAGGACATGACCCTTGATAGGAAGGTGTAGATGTCGAGCATAAGGGTTGTAGGTTAAGGGGTAGTAGAGTGTTTCTCCTCGCCAGCAGCTAGTCTAATAGTGTTTTGTCTAGGAATGCTAGCGGTTTTGTTTCACATTTTTTCTGTCTTTCACATTTTGGCCTTTTTATTTATTTGCTATATTTTACGATACTGATACTATTTTTCTGGTTTTGTGTTGTGTTACGGATCTATTGTTTCTGAGTCGATGGTCTTCCGGAAATAACGTCTCTATTCTTTCGGAGTAGGGTAAAGTCAGCATACACTCTACTTTTTTCAGACCCCACTAATAAGATTTTATTGAGTTGTTGTTGTCGTTGAAATAAGAGAATTTAAAGTAGAGTCAATATTTATAAAAAATATTTTACTTATATAGGTATGCAGTATAATTTTGAAGCAAATAAACATCAACTGACATCTCCTAAATAAAAGTGACTCCGCCACCGTATGGATTGGTCTAGTAGGGAAGGCCATGAACCCAGAAGTGGAAAATGGCAATTAGATATTTGTTAGTGCATTAAAACAAATCAAGTCAATAAATAGGTTATGATTCCTACTGGGTAAGTTTACTAGGGTTAAAATTGGATCGGTTAAAAACTTAAAATACGTTAAATACATGTCAAAGTCCAATTTACGTAACATGTACCAGCTTCTCTCATTTTCTATGTTATTTCTTGAAGAAAAAAAAGTTGAGCTAAACGAAATTTTCTTAAATTATTAGCTTAAGTTCATTCAAATTAAATTTACATAATCTTCTAAACTTGAAATTTAATGTTATATGTTTGAGTTCGGATTGGGTCGTACTACTTGTAATGAAATTTACATATCCGTATATAATATTTACTAAGAAATAGGCCGGATAAATTGTTAAAAATGGATAAGATCCATATTATCCATTTAAAAATGGATAACCAATGAGTTTAACTTTTATATTTGCAAAGACTTAAATTGAGGATTCCTCAAGTTTGAGAGATTGAGAATTCTCCAAAAGTGATTATATTTAGGAAGTTATGGATAATATGAATATTCATATTATCTACAGGTTAATCTATTATTATCTGTATTAAATATAAATAGGGTCAAATATTTTATCCATTTTTAAACTATCTAGACTCTCTCATACCCAACTCGATCCACCCGTTTATCACCCTAGGTATTGTTGGGGTTTTTAAGCATTAATAGCTTAAAATAGGGTGAATGGGAAATAGAGGGAAAAATGAAATATTTGAGTTTCCCTCCTTGATTGTCCCACGTGGGAAAAGGAAAAGGTTTTGATGGGTATATAAGCAATTGCTCTTCTTCTAGCTCATAAAGAGTTGAGAAGAAGGGAAGTCTCGCGCTGTCGTCGCTCGCTCGGCTTCGGCTTCGGATTTGGTCAAATGATCGATTGATTAATTTTTGGACCAAATTTATTTGTTAATAGTAAATATTAACAAATTAACTACCCTTCAATTTTCCCTTTTTATTGTTGAGTAAATAGCCAATTATTTCATGGCATTTATTCTTTGGCCGTTTTGAAAAAACAGCCATTTTGAAGAGTTGCACCTCTTCAGATTTCAGATTCAGCCCAACTTGGCTATAAATACAAGTCTATTCTCTCAGATTTTATATACTAATTTCTGAGTTCTCCTCATTTCTTCTGCATATTCTTAACTTCAAAGAAAACAAAAGCAAGTGTGATTTGCTACCGAACTTTGTGTTCGCTGAAACACTAGGGTTTGAAGTACCACTACACTAGTGTGTAATTCGTTCTATCTTGGGAGAAAATAATCCATAACCTTGGGTACTAGGAGGGGATTAAATTCCTTAAGGAAACACTGTGAATTCAGTGGCCTCGAATTGGTTTTGTTATTTCATTTACATTTCTGTTTATGTTATTTTATTTTCTCCAGAATTATTTTACAAATATAGATTATTAACAAGCTTAATAAATTTAATATTTTTTCTGTATTTGTGTTATATTCATTGTTTCTGGAGAGTAAAACCTTTGTGGTTTTGTACTCTACTGGAGATTAAAATCTACGTGATTTTAACGTTTGTGTCATTCTTTTACAGAAAATGACGAATGACAACGGAAACCAATATGTTTCGATGGTAACTGTCAATGCTTCAACGAGCCAAACAACACTGGCAGCATTGGCACCGGCTGAGAAACCCGAAAAATTTTTCGGGATTGATTTCAAGCGCTGGCAGCAAAAGATGTTCTTCTACTTGACTACTCTAAGTGTCCAGAAGTTCATCAAGGAAGATGTCCCTGTGTTGTCAGATGAAACTCCAGAGACTGAACGTTTTCTCGTGATTGAGGCGTGGAAGCATTCAGATTTTTTGTGCAAGAATAATACCCTAAGCGGGTTGGAGGATGCTTTGTATAATGTCTACAGTGGCGTGGAAACGTCAAAAGAACTGAGGATAGCGCTTGAAAAGAAATATAAAACTGAAGATGCCGGGTTGAAGAAGTTCGTTGCTGCAAAGTTTTTGGACTACAAAATGGTAGATAGCAAGTTTGTTATTACCCAAGTTCAGGAATTGCAAGTGATTATTCACGATCTCCTTGCTGCAGGTATAAGTAGAATTAATACTAATATTGGTAGTATTAATTTTATTATGTTTACTAATAGAATTTTCATTGAAGGTCTTGTCATCAATGAAGCATTCCAAGTAGCAGCAATGATTGAGAAGTTGCCTCCGTTATGGAAAGACTTCAAAAATTATTTCAAACACAAACGTAAGGAGATGTCCCTTGAAGATCTCATTGTTCGGTTGAGAGTCGAAGAGGACAATAAAGCTGTTGACAAGAGGGCCGTGGAAATTCAACAATAATGGGAGCAAATATTGTTGAAGATAACAAAAAGAGGAAGAAGGCTTCTGGTCCAAAATACAACCCAAGCAAGAAGCGGTTTAGTGGAAACTGCTACAACTGTGGGAAAGCCGGACACAAATCTAGGGAGTGTCGTGCTCCGAAGAAAGACAAGAAGAAGGGTCAAGCAAACATGGTTGAAAAGCATGATGATGTTGATGACTTGTGTGCCATGCTTTCCAAATGCAACTTGGTGGGCAATCCTAAAGAGTGGTGGATTGATTCTGGAGCCACTCGCCATATTTGTGTTGTTAGAGAAGCGTTTGCTACTTATGCTCCTGTTGGACCTGATGAGACGATTTCTATAGGAAATGCTTCAAAGGCCAAGATTGAAGGATGTGGAAAGATATTTCTCAAAATGACTTCCGGCAAAGTGGTGACTTTGAACAACGTCCTTCATGTTCCCGAGATTAGGAAGAATTTAGTCTCTACTGGACTTCTTGCTAAGAGTGGCTTTAAATGTGTATTTGTATCCGATAAGGTTGTAATAAGTAAGAACGAGATGTTTGTAAGAAAAGGTTACCTCACCGAGGGCCTTTTCAAGCTAAATGTAATGGCTGTTGAAAGTAATAATAAAATTTCAGCTTCGTATTACATATTTGAGTCAAATGAATTATGGAATGTACGTTCGGGTCATGTCAATTATAAAACCTTGCGAAAAATGATTAATTTGGAAGTATTGCCTAAGTTTGAATGCGACAAATCAAAATGTCAAGTATATGTGGAATCTAAGTATGTTAAATATCCTTATAAGTCAATTAAAAGGAATTCAAATCCTTTAGACTTAATTCACACAGATATTTGTGACATGAAGTCAATACCATCTCGCGGTGGCAAGAAGTATTTCATAACTTTTATTGACGATAGTACTCGATATTGCTATATTTAACTTACTTAATAGTAAAGATGAAGAAATAGACGCATTCAAGCAATACAAAAGTGAAGTTGAAACGCAACTTAATAAGAAAATCAAAATGATAATAGTGATAGGGGTGGTGAATATGAATCTCCTTTTGAAGAAACATGTTTAGAATATGGAATTATTCATCAAACAATGGCCCCTTACACGCCCCAATCCAATGGGATTGCGGAAAGAAAGAACCGTACATTAAAGGAGATGATGAATGCATTGTTGATAAGTTCTGGTTTTCCACAGAACTTACGGGGGGAAGCCATTCTTACGGCTAACCGAATATTAAATCGAGTGCCCCATAGTAAACACAATCCATTCCATATGAAAAATTGAAAGGAAGGAAGCTCAACTTGAATTATTTTAAAGTTTGAGGGTGTTCGGCAAAAGTGCAAGTTCCTAAACCCAAAAGAGTAAAAATATGACCGAAAATCGTTGATTATGTTTTCATAGGATATGCTACCAATAGTAAAGCATATCGATTTTTTGTTTATAAATCCGAAAATTCCGACATTCATAATAATACGGTTATAGAATCAGATAATGCTGAGTTCTTTGAAAATATATATCCGTATAAAAAGGAATCTGAGTCANCCATATGAAAAATGGAAAGGAAGGAAGCCCAACTTGAATTATTTTAAAGTGTGGGGGTGTTTGGCAAAAGTGCAAGTTCCTAAACCCAAACGGGTAAAAATAGGACCGAAAACCGTTGATTGTGTTTTCATAGGATATGCGACTAATAGTAAAGCATATCGATTTCTGGTACATAAATCAGAAAATCCCGACATTCATAATAATACGGTTATAGAATCAGATAATGCTGAGTTCTTTGAAAATATATATCCGTATAAAAAGGAATGTGAGTCGATTGGTGAAGGATCTAAACGACCTCGAGAAGAAACAAAAGAAAGTACATTTAATCAGGAGGATCCAAGACGTAATAAACGTCAAAGAACGTCTCATTCATTTGGACCAGATTTTGTGACTTTCTTATTGGAGAATGAGCCTCAAACATTTAAAGAATCTATGTCTTCTTCGGAATCATTATTTTGGAAAGAGGCAGTCAATAGTGAGATAGAATCCATATTGAACAACCATACATGGGAATTTGTTGATCTTCCTCGTGGAAATAAACTGTTGGGTTCTAAATAGATATTTAAGAGGAAAATGAAAGATGATGGCACTATTGAAAAATATAAGACAAGACTTGTGGTCAAAGGGTATAGACAACAAGAAGGTCTTGACGATTTCGATACATACTCTCCAGTTACAAGAATTACGTCCATAAGAACGTTGATAGCGTTAGCTGCAGTTTATGGTCTTGAAATTCATCAAATAGATGTTAAGACGGCCTTCTTAAATGGAGAGTTGGAGGAAGAAATCTACATGGAACAACCTGAAGGGTTTGTGGTTCCAGGTAAAGAAAAGAAGGTATGCAGACTTGTTAAGTCCCCTTACGTATNGATGTTAAGACGGCCTTCTTAAATGGAGAGTTGGAGGAAGAAATTTACATGGAACAACCTGAAGGGTTTGTGGTTCCAGGTAAAGAAAAGAAGGTATGTAGACTTGTTAAGTCCCTTTACGGACTAAAACAAGCACCCAAACAATGGCATGCGAAATTTGACCAAACAATGCTGTCAAATGGTTTTAAAATAAATGAATGTGATAAATATGTGTACATTAAAAATATTCCAAATCACATAGTCATTGTTTGCTTATATGTGGATGATATGCTGACAATGAGTAATGACATTGCCAATATAAATGCGACTAAGCGTATGCTAACTGGAAAGTTTGATATGAAAGACTTGGGAGTTGCTGATTTAATCTGGGAATAAAGATCCATAAGACTTCTCAAGGTCTAGCATTGTCACAATCTCATTATATTAAGACAGTACTTGAAAAATTCAAGCACTTGGGCTTTAAAGTTGCAAAGACTCCAATTGACGTGAATCTTGCATTAGCAAAGAACAAAGGCCAAAACATATCACAATTAGATTATGCTCGTTTGTTGGGATGCTTAATGTACATCATAAATTGTACACGACCAGATATAGCTTGTGCTATAAGTAAATTGATTCGATATACGAGCAATCCAGGTCAATCTCATTGGATGGCCTTGTAACGAGTTTTGGGGTATTTAGTACATACCCGGGAATTTGCTTTGCACTACAGTAAATATCCTGCGGTCATTGAGGGATACTCTGATGCAAATTAGATCATCGGATCAATTGATTCCAAGTCCACAAGTAGATATGTATTCACTATTGGTGGAGGAGCGGTATCTTGAAAGTCGTCCAAACAAACTTGTATTGCCCGCTCTACAATGGAGGCTGAGTTCATAAACTTAGATAAAGCCGGTGAGGAAGCTGGATGGCTTTTTTTTTGGAAGACATTCCATTTTGGTCCAAACCGTTGGCACCAACATGCATACATTGTGATAGTCAAGCGGCAATTGGAAGAGCTGGAAGCGTTATGTATAACGGTAAATCTCGTCATATACGACGAAGACATAAAACCGTTAGGCAATTACTCTCTAGAGGAATTATCACGATTGACTATGTAAATTCAAGTGATAATGTGTCGGATCCACTTACAAAAGTCCTAACTAGAGAGGTAGTTAAGAAATCATCAAGGGGAATAGGACTATGGCCGAGAACAAGCCATAGTGGCGATAACTCTACCTAGAAGACTGGAGATCCCTAGATCTAGGTTCAAGGAGATAAAACAAAGTCATTAATGACGGTTCAACATTGTCAACTAAACTTTTGGCCCATTCTCATGATGAGACAATGTTCAGTACCAAGGATAAAACATTAAGGCTTTTTAATGATTTTTAAATTTGATACGGGGTATATCAAATAATGTATCTACTTGATGACACGTTTAGGAATCACCTATGTAAGTGTGAAGTGTTAGCCGCTTCAAGGAGAATTTTGCAAGGCCAATTCTCTATGCACTTATGAAACCAGGCGGTGTTCATGGCTGAAACGAACACAACAATGAGAACCAAAGACGGTTAAGGGTTGGTTGTGTGACTTGTGGTTGTTTAGGTATACACTAAAGTTCGATGGTTCAAAGATATCAAATCTACCGATTTATCGAGTATATCCGACATAAGTTCACTACGGAAATTCAAAGGGAAACCTACTTATCCAGATGCAATTAATCCTTGCTTGCAAATCACACAGTTTTTCATGCATACTTCCGTGATATCGCCATTCCCCATTCATGTGTGGGATTGTTGGGGTTTTTTAATCATTAATAGCTTAAAATAGGGTGAATGAAAAATCGAGAAAAAATAAAATATTTGAGTAATATTTGTGTTTCCCTCCTTGATTGTCCCACATGGGAAGAGGAAAAGGTTTTTGATGGGTATATAAGCAATTTCTCTTCTTCTAGCTCATAAAGAGTTGAGAAGAAGGCAAGCCTTGCGCCGTCGTCGTCGTCATCGCTCGCTCGGCTCGGCCTCGGCTTCGGCTTCGACTTTGGCTTCGGATTTGGATTTGGTCAAATGATCGATTGATTGATTAATTTTTGGACCAAATTTATTTGTTAATAGTAAATATTGACAGAAATGTTATTAAATATTTATTTTAATAACAAAATATTAAAATAAATATTAATATTAAATCCATTTCAGTTATCCAATATTCAGTTTTCTGTTTTTGTAACAGAAAATTAACTACCTTTCAATTTTTCCTCATAATTGTTGAGTAAATAGCCAATTATGTCATGACATTTATTCTATGGCCGTTTTGAAAAAACATCCATTCTGAAGAGTTGCACCTCTTCATATTTCAGCCCAACTTTGGCTATAAATACAAGTCCATTCTCTCAGATTTTACATACTAATTTCTGATTTCTCCTCCTTTCTTCTGCATATTCTTAACTTCAAAGAAAGCAAAAGTAAGTGTAATTTGCTACCGAACTTTGTGTTCGCTGAAACACTAGGGTTTGAAGTACCACTACACCAGTATGTAATTCGTTCTATCATGAGAGGAAATAATCCATAACCTTGGGTACTAGGAGGGGATTAAATTCCTTAAGGAAATACTGTGAATCTAGTGGGCTCAAATTGGTTTTGTTATTTCATTTACATTTCTGTTTATGTTATTTTATTTTCTCCAAAATTGTTTTACAAATACAAATTATTAACATGTATATATAATAGCAACTTAAATCTTATACTTCGTCATAGTTAGAATTATCTTTCCCTTGTCGTTATCCCAATTGAATTCACAAGCTTTTTCTTGCCTGAGTATTGGTCTACCAGCTGCCTTATTCTTAGATGCCTCACTCGTGTTGTACATTAATTTAGACTGGATCAGGCTCTTCTTTGTTTGAGCTGCTCGCACATACCAAAAATCTCACTTGTTCTGAACAAGTACGTTGAAGCAACATTTCGTGCTAGGCGCTCATTTTTTTTTGGCTTCCCTGAAATAGAATATTTGAAAGTTGGTAAAGACCCACCCCTTGTTTCAGTTAGAATGAGTCCCCGAGACCCCGGGACATTGGATTTAGTTTAGTGGGATTTACTTCTAAAGACAGGAATTCTTTTTCATCTCCCATGTCAAAGTTGCGTCTTAACCTGACTTCCTGTAGTTTAATTTCTCCGGCTAGGAATAATAAAAAAAATTAGGAATAGCTGATTCTAGATCAATATCAATAAAAAACAGGTTCTAGGGCAAGTGAATTTGAAAATAGTCTCTTTTAAAGAGAGTTAGAAAAGTCAATCCAGTTGTTTTCTTGCAGTTAGTGGATGAGAGTGTCCTTACATATAGTTCCAGGCCAGTTCCTGTAAGGCACTCGACTAGAAGGAGTAGATGTTAGGCACGCAGGTGACTCTGACTATGCACTGGCACTAGCCCTAGGCATGTGTTCTTCTTTGATTGGTCGTGCTCTCACTACCGGAAGCTTGACAACGATAAAACGCAGTTACACCCCAAACTAAATTGCCTTCTTTATTTTAGTTTCAATTCTATATCTTCAACATTTAATTATTTTTTTCTCATCTTATTTTCTCTTTTCATGTACTTCAATTATTCGTCAACTAGAAGACTTTGAAGTTGAGTGAGTCTGTGTATGTGTTTCTTTTCTTTCACGTGCGATGACTCACTAGACACAGAAATTATTCTAAAAAATTCGTAACCAAATTGGCTTCGAAGAGATGACTTGTATTCCTATTTAAGTTGCCAATGAAAGTGATAGTGTTTAGATAAAGCTTTCCAACTTCACTGGCCAGTCTTTCAAATAAAAAATATAATAATTATCTAAAGTTTTACCAGAGTGCAGTTGCGTGTGCATTTATATCATAGATGAATTTGGTTTATTTTCCAGTATCCCAAATTGATAGCAAGTATAATGTCCTTTATCTCTTGTTAAAAGCAATCAAACACTAAACATAGGTAGCAAAAAAAACTTAATTTGTTGATTGTGTTTGCACAAACAAGTGAAGACTAACGAGCTACACGACAATAGATTAAAAACCAGTTGGAGACACTATTGATGTGTGATCATATATCTCATATAAAACTTAAACTTTTCAGAGAGAATATACTTTTAGTTACTTGGCAAATGTCAATATAATATTCTATTCTCTCATTTGCGAGTGAAACAATATATTATTTGTATTTTTATTCTAAATTTCAACATTTAAATTTCAAATGAGAAAATAAAATACAACAACAACAATAACAAACCCAGTGAGAATTTCATAAGTGGGGTGTGGGGATGGTAGGATATACACAGACCTTGTGAAGGTAGATGAGTTGTTTCTGATAGACAAAATTGTTGGGATATATACTATTAACAATGAGTTTGGTTTAGATATAACATTTATTATGAGATAATTGTTTATTCAGTTTTAATAATGTTTTAAATAGATCATATATTAGTCCGTGTCATTTGCTTATATAGTAGATGATTTATTTTATATAGTTTAGCTTATACACGGAAGATTAAATCATCGGTTCTTATAAGTATAAAGTTTGAGTTCACAATCTAATGATGGAATTGGACAAACCGTCATGGATGATTGTAGCACAAGATTAAATATAATTATCATGATTATGGAAATGGTTTAATTCCAACTTCTTGTCCTAGTATATTGTGTACGTATTAAACGGACCAAGTAGAGATAAGTATTTTATACTGACTTAATAAAATAAATTCTAGTCATTAAATGTACTTATACTCTTAATCTTGATATAATTATTACTAGCTGTGTATATTATTATTGTTTTAATTTATTAAAAGGCGAGATTCTTTCATGGGTCAATATGCCTGGTAAATTGGATAATAATAATGCACATTGGCGAAGTAATAGTTATTTGATGGAATTTATGTATCGGTTTAGAGATTGATGATACATCTTTACGAAAGCTTATAATTTTTCATGTGTAAACCCGGCCGGTAAATTTTGTATCCGACACATGAAATAAGTTAAGCGAAAGTCTAAAGGAAATAATCAATAAATTAAATTGTCAGTAATTTAATTTTATTGATTAGTATTTGACTCTTAGCACGGGGAGTTAAATAAGATTTAATAAATAGATTTCGAAATTGAATAAGGATAGCAACTACAAATTTTTAGTGGAATAATTCGTAATTAGTTATGGTGGATAATAATTTTGAAAATTATAAATAAATTTCATAATTGGAAGCCTTGTTAATTAAATCTGTATCCTGTTGTGCCTAAATAATAGTAGAAAATAAATGAATCCTTTTCCTGGTTGGAAAGGGAATCATACAGAAATGTCCCAAAAAAATCCCAACTTACCAACCTCTAGCCATTTATCATAGACTAGCCAAACACATATGAAAAATTAAACACACAAAATAAATAAGGTTCTTTCTTACCAAGAATCACACACAAAGATCTCCTTTCATATTTTTAAGCGTGATTAGCAATATTAGATGCAAGACGAAATTTTTTTTTCTTTGATGAGGTAGCCAATAAGGTGAT
Source organism: Nicotiana paniculata (assembly GCA_005239505.1). Taxonomy (NCBI): domain Eukaryota; kingdom Viridiplantae; phylum Streptophyta; class Magnoliopsida; order Solanales; family Solanaceae; genus Nicotiana; species Nicotiana paniculata. Next base: position 15,876 of record ML319473.1, on the reverse strand, counting down.
GAAATACAAAAAATATATATATACAAGATTCTAAAAATCTAAGCGAAAAATGACTTTTTTCAATAGGTATGGTTGAGATTCATTGAAAACATATAGATGAGTCAATATACAAAATTTGAGGAAGATTGGAGGAGATTTGAACTGATTTAGTATCAATATTCGTAGTTAAAATCGAGTTCAAAAAATTCTTCTGCGACACATGTATCAAAACATGTAATACGCATATATATCACACGCAGGTATACATGGATATACATGTGGTACACATTTGCTAGATATATGATACATGTTTGATACACAAGTGATACACAGTGTGATAACATATCATTTTTTTCATGTTCATCTTCTACTTCGAATTTTCAATTTAAACCACCTCAAAACTCCACCAAATCATCCAAAAACTGAGATTCAAGCTCCTTAAGATGTACCCAATCTATTCTAATATAACCCACTCAAAAGAAAGCAAAAATTTGACCTTTTTTTTTTTTGCTACAAATAGCTAATTGACTAACATTGGTAATATTTTAGGAATTGGCCAATTTTTGTAATAAGCTACTTATAAATGGACATAACTGGTTTTTTCTCTTTTGGAAAAGGGTTTTAACCCTTATAACTTGTGCTAAAAATATATAAGGTTTTCCACCTAGAGGTGAGAAGACATGATGGCTGAACTTTTCAGCCAGAAAATTTCGCCCACACGAAATTGCTATTTTCGGATATTATTTGGGTAACACAATAGAAGACCGTGGAACTTTCAGAGATCGTGATCGTGACGGTAGTAGAGATTTCATTGAGTTGCTGTGGAATTGGGGGCTCACGTGATAGAGGAATTGTAACGACCCGACCGGTCCTTTTGAGAGTTGTAGTCATGTTCCCCCATTTACTGCTCATTTTGTGTTTTATAGCTGCTATGTGACTTGCCGGAGTAGTCGGTTCGGGTTCGGAGAGGTTTCGGAATGAGTTGAGACACTTAATCTCAAGGTTGGAAACTTAAGTTGAAAAGGTTGACCGGATATTGACTTATGTATAAACGACTCTGTCACGACCCAAAAATCCACTAGTCGTGAATCGTGATGGCACCTAACCCAACACGCTAGGTAAGCCAACTAATAATTAACCACTTCCAATAATATTTAACAAGACAACTAAGCAAATAAATTATATGAATCTTATACATTACCCCGAGGACTGGTAGTACAATTAATGAGCTTCTAAGAATAGAATTTACAAGCTGAAATAAAATAAATACATTGTCTGTTTGAAAAGTACTTAAACAGAGTTTTATAGATCTAAAACTACCACGAATAATGGGCAGCTACAACCGGGACGCAGGTACATCTTCAATCCAGCTCCCATAGAACATAGCAACATCATCAGCCAACATGTGCACACAAGGTGCAGAAGTGTAGTATGAGTACAATCGACCCCATGTACTCAGTAAGTAACTGACCTAACTTTAGGTTGAAAGCAGTGACGAGCTAACACTAGGCCGGGTTCAATACCAATATCTCACTAACAGTTCATAACAACATAATACAAGTATAAAAGAGGTATCTCAGAAGTAAAAATGCTTAGCTCATTCACAGTTCCAGAAAATGGTCATGCTTTTCGAGTATCTCAGTGAGAAATCTGAGTCTTTTATCGGAAATGCCAAATATACGAGTAAGTTTGAAAACTGTAATTTTTCCTAACCTCTTTTCCACAATAAATAAAATGTTTCATTTTCTTTCCAGATAGAAAGTATAAAATACCTCTCTATGCCCACATATCAATGTGTATAATAAGTCATGAATGACGTGATACCGTAGAACATGAGGAAAAATGCATCTCTATGCATTGTATGTCATGTGTGCATGCCAATGCCATGTATCTCAGAGATGAATCATGTACTCACACTCTCAGAGTACTCAATCTCACTGTCTCACACTTTCCACTCATCATGCTTAACCACTTGGTATTGTATATGGCCCATACGGCCCATACGGCCCAGGGAAGATCCATCACATAATATATACATCACTGACCATCAGTCACTCAGTACCGAGGAAAGGCCAATTTGGCCCCATGGAGAAGATCCATCTCCAGGTATATAAATGCTTCAGACAAGATCCATGTCCAGGGAAGATCCATCCCTCAATATAATCAGCCGCGCTCACTGGGGGTGTACAGACCCCGGAGGGGCTCCTATAACCCAAGTGCTATAATCCGCACGGACAAACTCACGTGTTGCACGGACAACTCACGTGCTATAATATTAATATCTGGATCTGCACGGACAGCTCACGTGCTATAGTATCAATAACCTCACAAACAGGCCCCCGGCCTCACTCAGTCATCAATCTCTCCAGTCTCATTCACAGGCTCACATAGTCATGAAACTAGCCCGACAACAATGATATGATGTATCAATAAATAAAAACTGAGGCTGAGATATGATATGAATGCATGAATGTGACTGAGTAAGAAATATCAATGAAATGACAGCAAGAAACGACCACTATGGGTCCCAACTGTACCGGCATAAATCCTAAATATGATATCTAGCATGATTGACAACTCATTTACTTTATCGCATGGTGAAAACACGGATATTAACAAAATAGAACTACTATATAGTGCCATGGAACAACAAAGTCCCAATTCACATGGTGCACGCACACATGCCCGTCACCTAGAATGTGCGTCACCTCAATACCAATCACATAACACGTATTTCAGGGTTTCATATCCTCAACACTAAGTTTAGAAGATTTAGTTACACCGAACAAGTCAATTCCCATATCAAGCAAGCAAAGCAATGCTCCAAAAATGCCATCTTGCGCGTTCCGACCTCCGAACGGCTCGAAACTAACCAAAAACAACTCAAATACATCAAATAATGCCAAAAGAACTAATCTCGATCGTAAAAATCAAATCTTGAATCAAAGTCCGAAATCGGCCAAAAATCCCAACCCCGGCCCACACCTCAGAACATGACAAAACTCACAAAATTCGACAACCCATTCAATTACAAGTCCAACCATACTAATTTCACTCAATTCCAACTCCAATTCGATGTCCAAAACTCAAAAATTCGTATTATGAAACTTTAGGCCAAAACCCCAAATTTCCTCTATAAAATTCATCAACCAAAAGCTAAAATCGAAGATAGATTCATGAAATATAACCAAAACCGATTAGAGAACACTTACCCCAATTCATATGGTGAAAGTTGCTTCAAGAATCTCCTCAATCCGAGTCCCACATCTCAAAAAATGAAGAAAGATCAAAATCCTCGATTTTATATCCTCTGCCCAGCACTTTCCGCAGTTGAGGACAAATAGTCGCATCTGCGACCACCGCTTCTGCGATAAATAGCCATGCTCAGCAACCCCCGCACCTGTGGTCTTAAGCCGCTTCTGCGATCGCTCTTCTACGCTCATGAACCGCATATGCGGTTGCACAGGTGTGTCCAAGCATCCGCACCTGCGATCCTCATGCCCAGCTTCCTTTCTCGCTTCTGCGACCAACTGTACGCATCTGCGGACTCGCATCTACGCCCATTCTTCTGAAGATGTGGAAACACCAGAACCAGCAACCTTCAGCAATGGAACATGAATGAAAAAAAGATCCGAACCTTATCCGAAACTCACCTGAGCCACTCCAGACCCTGTCCAAATATATCGACAAGTCCCATAACATAACACGGACCTACTCGAGGCCTCAGAACACACATAACAACACCGAAACGACGAATCGCACCTCAAATCGAGCCTAATGAACCTTGAACTTTCAATTTCCATAACTCGTGCCGAAATATATCAAATCATCCCGGAATGACCCAAAATTTTCACAAAAGTCTCAAATGACATGATGAAGCTATTCCAATTCCCGGAACCACAATCCAGATCCGATATCTTCAAAGTCAACTTTCGGTCAAACTTATGAACTTTCCAAACCTTCAAATTTCCAATTTTTGCCAACTTGTGCCGAAACCTTCTAAAACCATCTAAATGAAAATACGGGCATACGCTCGAGTCCACAATCACCATTCGAACCTAACAGAACCATTAAAACTCCGTTCCAAGTCAAATTCACAAAAAGTCAAACTTAGTCAACTCTTTCAACTTAAAGCTTAACAATGAAATTCATTTTTCCAAAACGATTCCGAATAACCTGAAAACCAAAATCGGTGATTCACATAAGTCATATTACATCATATGGAGATACTCATGCCCGTAAACTACCGAGCGAAATGCAAATGCTCAAAACGACCGGTTGGGTCGTTACATCCTCCCCCACTTAAACATACATCATCCTCGAACGTGCCAAGAGTTGTTCCCAAAACCACCAAACCTCTGTATGACCTTACCATGCACATACCCGGGGGTGATCTCACGTCACCCTATCCCATATAAGTCCGGTAACACAACATAACTGGAATTTCTCAATTCAACCTACTCATAAGCCTTAGAATCCAATTTTTCCAACATCCGGAATTTCTTATAAGTTCTGAATCTCGCAACCTACACGCCATATAAGTCTGAACAAGTATTACCAAACTGCAACCACAACCCAAGCTACATTCACAGGATATACCATATGACTCAAACACCCTTAGCAAAATTTCCAATCACAGAAACTGCTCAGAATAACCCAATCTCGGTAATAAGCCTCATACCTAACGAAACCTCATTATAAAACCTTTGTACACGGCCGATAATGAAAGAAAACATAGAAACTCATAACTATTCATCAAATCAACAAGACGTGGAGCTCCCTCTCCTTCAACAAGAACTATAGCCAACTCCTAAGCCGACTTTCGATATTATCCTTCCAAATTTACCGCAATCAAATCTGATAGCACCCATCCTAGATCCGACGAATCCATCTTATCGAATACCAACTACCCTATTTACATGCAACACCAATACTACTCAAAGTCACAAACTGTGGAATCCATGCACTAATAAGCAACAATCCAAATGTACTCAATAGCGAAAATGACTCAATCAAGAGAACTGTCCCGTAAGCTCAACGGGTACCACCACCACGCGATGCTAAGAACCCATCACACAGCGTAGAACCATCACCCGACTCTAACACAAAGGTTCATACCTCAACATAACTCAGCGGCAATGCGATTCCATCCAAATGCTGATCCATATCATATACCTCGATCCACCCTGCTCAAAATCAATAACCACATGAAATTCGGCATCAAGTACCCAAAGTGCATTACCATAACCACGGAGAATTAGATGACACACTGCCACACAAAACCCAAAAGAACATAACCATTACTCCCTCAATCATGCAATACAATTACTCATCTCGCTCAAATTCCGCTATAAACAATAGAACCGCATCATGTGTGCCAAAAAACCAACGAATCACAACCCCTCGTAGCATAGCAGAGTATCTCACAGGAAATTTCAGAACACGAATAAGCTTAGCAATAATCGAATGGCACATCCCTTAAAAATAGCATTATGGAGCCAACCAATTCTACTCGGTGTAGATTACACATCCTTATTGGGACTACCGATGGACCCCCAAATCAACTCCGGGCGCCCACAAATAGATAAAAAGAAACCTCCGAAAACCCACGATGACTGAATCATAACACATACCATCATCTGGCCAGCTTCGGCCGTGACTCACCGTCCACAACCATGAAACCATCCGCTCCTGATAACTCCCAGTCCCCAAATCCATAGAACACACGAATCACCATATCTGATCCCAACTACACTGCCAGAATGTCTAACACATCCCTCATACATGATCAGCCACGGGGAATACTTCTAAAATTCTTCCATGCCATATAGAAAATTTTGAATGTCAGTAGTCGATCCACAAGGAGAGTGCCACAATACCAGTGAAGTATCCATAAATCAAACATATTGCCCCTTCTGAAATGTATACTCTCATCAAGCCATATCAAATAGTAATATCATTACCTAGCCATCTGAAACCATCCATGTTGCCTATGAATTTCATGACCTTCCTTTCAAAACTGAACTGTGACCTTGCACATGGAAATCTCAATCCCACACAACACACCGCATCTACCATGCCATCATATGAAGACCACTCCCAGTCACAAGCAACTACATACTCAATTAGCCAAGGACCTTCCATTTGATTTCATCTAGGAGAAATTCACTATAAACCACATGTTCCTCACGCCAGTAGGAAATATACCCCTCGAACCATGGTAAAAACCATTACGAACTCTTTGAAACCCATTTGCATGTAACCAAGCTATCATAACCGAATCTCTCTAACTCAACCCAGCTACGCAGGTTGCCAAATCCCAAGAGCATGACCATGAAACACCTGTTGAGACTAGCCACGTCATAAGTACCCAAAGAACTAATTATATCCGTTATTGTGTTGATCCAACCTACTACCAAGCTGTCCTATTTCTCCAAGTCCTTTCTAAATTTCCTTCAAATTGATACTTCTCCTTGCTAGTACACCATGATCCTTAACCAAAATTCACCACACAAGAGACCCTAGTATAACACCACAATGCCCTAAGGCCCATAAGTCGCTGACTTCCCTCTTAAACACCCCGAAGCACCACAACCGAAACACCCACTATAAAGAGACCTTATGCGAACCTAAAACTTTTTCCTTTACCTTCTTGATATTGAGATGAATAATCCCCAATGATATAAAAATGCCACAAGTCTCGACACCGTCCAATATAACTCTCAGTTTCTAGCCATATACAAATCTTGAAAATTGCAAATCGCGACATTTAAATCTTGAATCCATTAGAACCATTCTCGCGAGTCATCCACTCATCTAAAATCTCAATTAAACAGACCAAATGGACCGAACGACCTGTGCCCCATTAGCACACTAACACCCTAGGGAGTAACCCACACTCCTAAGCAACCGAGCAAACTCCTACTCCATGCACACTACATCCTTCACAATTAACCACTCAATTATTCCATGATTCCCATATACCCATAGAGTGTAATACAACCTGTATCCAGAAATTCCCTTACTCGAGTCATTCTCAAACTCCACCTCTGCAAGTCATAACTGATTCACCAGTATACCTTAAATCGAAACCAATACAACAATAATCGTGCAATCAAGTTATCAATAGCAGACTCCCCACTTGGCTCAAAGCCATAGATCAAAACACACAATAACTCACAATGCTCATACTCTATTACATCCACAATACCGCATTGAGATTCAACTAAATCCTTCATAAGCTCATATAACACAAACCATCTAATATTTCAAATCATCAGCAAATCTCGCATTCATCCTTGTAGCAGTCAAGCCAACTCTCATAAGCGACCCGAACTCAAATTGCAACACATATAATTCACTGGTAAAATATAACTCGCTACAAAACAATATAGGAATCACACAATCTCAGGACACCCCGCAGAAGATAACCCACCTGCTTAGCCTCAAACTGACATCTTTCTATACCCTTCCACAGTCATAACTACTTCACAATTACTTAATCTTCCTTATTCTGAACTCACAACAAGACATGAAAATCTACTCACTCCATAACTAAACAATATGAGAGGCCCTTCAACACATCCAATAGTCCTTACTACATATCAATTAAACTCTTCCCGTAACATTCAAACAATCTGAACACATCTCTAAGTCACATCCAACTCACCACATCGTCATCCAATCACAAATTCCACTAATAGGGACACCAACGAACATATAAGTCCCAAAAGCACATGCTCACTCAATCGAAATCTCCGTGCTCAGGCTACCATCAAAACCCGGCCTCAAGTCCTCCAGACTGGCCCATCACCAGCATGCCAAAATCACATCTCTCACCTCAACCATGGAATCACAAGACGTCGATGCACAACTAATATCGAGCGTTCATGTGCGCACACGAATGCGTGGAAGGAATTCAAGGGTTGCGCTTCAAGCTGATTCAATGTTGCACGATAAGGAAAGAAAGAGGGGAAGTATATCCTAAATGTCCTGTAGCCTCTCGAAGATAGGTATGGACTTCATCATATCGATCTTCAAGACTCCACTAAACACTTGCTCATGACTTGTAGAACCTATGAACCTAGAGCTCTAATACCAATCTGTCACGACCCAAAAATTCACTAGTTATGATGGAACCTAACTCAACCCGCTAGGTAATCCAACTAATAACAAACCACTTCCAATAATATTTAACAAGACAATTAAGCAAATAAATTATTTGAATCTTATACATTACCATAAGGCCTGGTAGTACAAATCATGAGCTTCTAAGAATAGAATTTACAAAACTGAAATGAAATAAATACATCGTCTAATTGAAAAGTACATAAACAGATTTTTATAGATCTAAAACTACCACAAACAAGGGGCAGCTACAATCGGGACGCAGGTACATCTTTAATCCATCTCCCATCGAACATAGAAACATCAACATCCAACATCTGCACGCAAGGTGCAGAACTGTAGTATGAGTACAATCGACCCCATGTACTCAGTAAGTAACTGACCTAACTTTAGGTTGAAAACGGTGACGAGCTGAAACTAGGTCGGGTTCAATACCAATATCTCACCAACAGTTCATAACAGCATAATACAAGTATAAAAGAGGTATCTCAGAAGTAAAAATGCTGAGCTCGTTCACAGTTCCAGAAAATGGTCATGTTTTTCGAGTATCTCAGTGAGAAATCCAAGTCTTTTACCGAAAATGTCAAATATTCAATAAATAAAATGTTTCATTTTCTTTCCAAATAGAAAGTATAAAATACCTCTCTATGCCCACATATCAATGTGTATAATAAGTCATGAATGACGTGAAACTGTATAACATGAGGAAAAATGCATCTCTATGCCTGTATATCATGTGTGCATGCCAATGCCATATATCTCAGAGATGAATCATGTACTCACTCTCTCGGAGTACTCAATCTCATTATCTCACACTTTTCACTCATCATGATCAACCACTCGGTACTATATATGACCCATACAACCAAGGGAATATCCATCCCAGAATATATACATCGCTGACCATCAGTCACTCAGTACCGAGGAAAGGCCAATCCGACCCCATGGAGAAGATCCATCTCCAGGTATATAAATGCTTCGGACAAGAACCATGTCGAGGGAATATCCATCCCTCAATATAATCAACCACGCTCACTGGGGGTGTACAGACTCCGAAGGGGATCCTACAACCCAAGAGCTATAATCCACACGGATAACTCACGTGCTGCACAGAGAACTCACGTGTTATAATATCAATATCTGGATCTGCACGGAAAACTCACGTGCTGCACTGACAACTCACGTGCTATAGTATCAATATCCTCACAAATAGACCCCCGACCTCACCCAGTCATCAATCTCTCCAGGCTCATTCACGGGCTCACAATATTATAAAACTAGCCCGACAACAATGATATGATGTATCAATAAATAACAACTGAGACTGAGATATGATATGAATGCATGAATGTGACTTAGTACGAAATATCAATGAAATCAGTAAAATGAAAGCAAGAAATGACCACTATGGGTCCCAACCACACCGGCATAAATCCTAAACATGATTTTTAGCATGATTGACAGCTCATTTACTTTATCGCATGGTGAAAACACAGATATTAACAAAATAGGACTACTATATAGTGCCATGGAACAACAAAGTCCTAAGGTGCACGCCCACACGCCCGTCACCTAGCATGTGCGTCACGTCAATACCAATCACATAATACGTATTTCGGGGTTTCATACCCTCAACACTAAGTTTAGAAGAGTTACTTACATCGAACAAGCCAATTCCCATATCAAGCAAGAAAAGCGATGCTCCAAAAATTCCATCATGCGCATTCCAACCTCCGAACGACTTGAAACTTACAAAAAAATAACTCAAATACATCAAACAATGCCAAAGGAACCAATCCCGATCGTAAAAGATCAAATCTTGAATCAAAGTCCGAAATCAGCCAAAAAGCCCAACTTGGGCCCGCACCTCAAAACCCAAAAAACTTACAAAATCAGACAACCCATTCATTTATGAGTCCAACCATACTAATTTCACTCAATTCGATGTCCAAAACTCAAAAATTCATATTATGAAATGTTAGGCAAAACCCCCCAATTTCCTCTTTAAAGTTCATCAACAAAAATCTAAAATCGAATATAGATTCATGAAATATAACCAAACTGACTAGAGAACACTTAACCCAATTCATATGGTGAAAGTTGCTTCAAGAATTGCCTCAATCTGAGTCCCACATCTCAAAATATGAAGAAATACCAAAACCCTCGATTTTATATCCTCTGCCCAGCACTTTCTGCATTTGCAGACAAATAGTCACATCTGCGACCACCGCTTCTGCGGTAAATGATTCTCTTCTGTGAAAATATCCATGCTCAGAAACCCCCGCACCTGCGATCTTTAGCCGCTTCTGCGATCGTGCTTCTGCGCTCATGAACCGCATCTGCAGTTGTACAGGTGCGTCCAAGCACCCGTACCTATGATTCTCATGCCCAGCTTCCTTTATCGCTTCTGCGACCAACTATCCGCATCTGCGCCCATTCTTCCGCAGATGCGAAAACACCAGATCAGGTGATGGAGGGGCTTCAGACGCCGGGGGTATTACTAGCCCGGTTGGTTGTATTTGCTCAGGCCTAGGTGGGTCCCGTTATGACAGATGACGAGGAGAGGAGACTAATGAGGTTTGGGAGGCTCCAGCCTCCATCATTCAGTGGGCCTGAGCTTGAGGATGCCTATGACTTTTTGGACAGGTGCCAGCTGATTCTTCACACGACAGGTATTCTGGAGACCAGTGGGGTCTCATTCACTACTTTTCAGTTCACTGGGGTTGTCTTAAGATAGTGGGAGTCTTATGAGAGGCGCAATCCGGTTGGTGCAACACCACTTACATGGCATGAGTTCATTTAACGACCTGGCCGATCGTTTCTAGAGTTGTAGCGATGTTCCCCCAGTTTATGCTCCTTTTGTGTTCTACAACTGTTATATGTCTTACCAGGTTAGTTGGTTCGGTCCGGAGTAATTTCAGAGTGAATTGAGAGACTTAGTCTCTTAATTGAAAGCTTAAGTAGGAAAAGTTAACCGGATATCGACTTATATGTGAATGACCTTGCATTTGAATTTTGATGGTTCCGTTAGCTCCTTTAGGTGATTTTTGACTTAGGAGCACGTCCGGAATGTGTTGGAGGTTCGTAGTAGATTAGGCTTGAAATGGTGAAAGTTGGGACTTTGGAAAGTTTGACAGGGAGTGGACTTTTTCATATCGGGATCGGATTCTGATTCTGGAAGTTGCGGTAGGTTCATGGTGTCATTTATGACTTGTATGCAAAATTTGAGGTCAATCAGACGTGATTTGATAGGTTTCGACATCGTTTGTGGAATTTGAAAATTTCAAAGTCCATTAGGATTGAATCCCTGTGTAATTCGTGTTTTTGATGTTGTTTGAGGTGATTTGAGGGTTCGACAAAATTTGTATCGTGATTTAGGACTTGTTGATATGATTGGTTAAGGTCTCGGGTGCCTTGGGTTGATTTCGGGTGGTTAACGGACTTTGTTTGAGTTGGTGAAATAGTTAAAGTTGCTGGTTTTTGGCTCATCTGGTTTCCTCTTATGCGTTCTCGAGGGAGGTCTCGCGTTCGTGAAATGTACTTGGAGGCTGATGGAAGTTTTTTCTTCGCGTTCGTGTAGAGGAGCTCGCATTCGCGAAGGTGTGGTCAATGGAGGCATCGCAAACACAGGAAGTGTAACGCGTTCGTGAAGAGGAGTGAGGCAGCTAGGGACCCTAGCCTTTTGGCCTATGCGTTCACGGAAGAGTAGTCGCGTTCGCGAAGTGAGGGGTCAGCGATGCATCACGTTCGTGGTTGGTTGGATGCGTTCGCGAAGAAGGTTTTTAGCTGCAGAACCATTTGTGCTACGCGAACGCGAGGGAAAGGTGGCATTCGCAATGAAGAAATATTTGGGCAGCAGTGTTAAATTTCAAAAACGAGGGTTTGAACCCATTTTTTATATTTTGATATAGAGACCGCGGATTTGCGTGATTCTTAAAGGGATTTTCAAGGAGTTAATTGGGGTAAGTGATTCTTACTTGTTTATAGCTAAATTCCATGATTATGCCTTTAATTCCATCATCTAATTTGTGATTTGGGGTGGAAATTTGGGGAAAAAGAGGAAGAGTTCTTGAGTTAGAATTTTGAGGTTTTGAATGGGATTTTGTTGATTTGAGTAAATTTGATATGGTTAGACTCGCGAGTGAATGGGATTTTGGGTTTTGTGACTTTTGTCGGATTTTGAGATGTGGGCCCAGGGGGTAGATGTAGATACTCATGTACTCTGTGACACCCTGATTTTGGGATAAATTGTATCGTATTTTGGATTATTTCTGATTCAAAAAGGCTTTTCTTCAATATTAATTGCTTCCGTATTTATTTTCAAAGTTTTTACTGTGTTGAGATATTGAGTAGTGACTTGCCTAGTTCCACGATATGCGCCATCATGACGGTTGGTTTTTGGGTCATGACAAGTTGGTATCAGAGCCTAGGTTACATAGGTCTCATGAGTCATGAGCAGGTTTAGTAGAGTCTTATGGATCGGTACAGAGACATGTGTACTTATCTTTGAGAGGTTGCCGAACCCTTAGGAAACTTCACATTCTTGAATTTTTATCGTGCAAATCTGTTGATTCTGGTAACTAAACTTCTGTTATTCAATTCTCTCATAGATGGTGAGGACACGTACTACAGGGCAGGATGGACATCTACCAGTACTACTAATCAGGGCCGCGAGAGGTCGAGGTCGCGGTAGAGGCTGCAATAGGGGTAGAGGTGTGTCTCGAACAACAGCTAGGGAAGCACCTGAAGATCCACCAGTTGCCCCAGTTCAGGATCAGGTCCCAGTTGTGGATGCGCTAGAGGGACCAGCTCAGGCACCAGTTGTGCCATTGTGATTCCAGGCCTTCAGGAGGCCTTAGCTCAGATTCTGGCCGTGTGCACTAGTCTTGCTCAGTAGGTCTCTGTTTCAGCCGCAGAGGTCACTTCTCAGGACAGGGGAGGTACTCATACTCCCGTCGCTCGTACACCAGAGCAGTTGATGCAGGGACTCCAGACACCGGGGGCACCATCATCCCAGCCGGTTTCAGCTGCTCAGGACTATGTGGTTCTTGTTATGCCTGATGATGAGCAGCAAAGATTGGAGAGGTTTGGGAGAATCCAGCCTCCATCTTTCAGTGGTACAGAAGAGGAGGATGCACATGGCTTATTAGATAAGTGTTAGAGGATGCTCCGTACAATAGGTATTCTGGAGACTAGTGGTGTCTCGTTCACTACTTTTTAGTTCTTTGGGGATGCCTTTACCTGGTGGGAGGCTTATGAGAGGCGTAGGCTGGTCGGTGCAGCGCCACTTACTTGGCAGGAGTTCACTGTTCTCTTCCTAGAGAAGTTCGTGCCGAAGTCTCGTAGAGAGGAGCTGTGCAGACAGTTTAAGCAGTTATGTTAGGATGATATGTCTGTGGCGCAGTATGAGATGAGGTTTTTTGAGTTGGCCTGTTATGCAATCTGGTTAGTTCCCACAGATAGGGATAGGATGGGGAGGTTCATTGATGGCCTCACATTTCAGTTGTAGGTTCTTATGACTAGAGGGAGGGTATCTGGTGCTACGTTCGAGGAGGTTGTTAACATTGCTCGACAGATTGAGATGGTCTGCAGTCAGGAGCGGGTTGAGAGGGAGGCCAAGAGGTCTAGTGGATTAGGTGCTTTTAGTGGTGTTCCTTCTAGAGGTCAGTCCCACCATGACAATGTTCGTCCTTACAGGAATGCTCAGACGGTTTGCGGAGTTCGCCATGGTGCATCATTTGTCCATGGTTCTCATAGTTCTCATCAGGGTCACTCATCTCTCAGTGCCCTTCCAACTCAGGGTTCGTCTCATGCACCGTCAACTCAGGGTTTATGCCAGGTCCTTCTAGCAGTTATTTCGGTGCTCGGGGCTCCCTTCAGTCCCTACCGCCATTTGTAGGGAGGGGTTGTTTTGAGTGTGGAGACTTGGATCACATCAATAGGTATTGTCCCCACCTTTTGGGAGGTTCAGCTCAGTAGAGGAGTCAGCCCACGACTTCAGCACCCGTTACTTCACCACGACTAGAGGGGAAGGCCGATTAGGGGGCGGCCAGGAACGATTCTATGCTCTCCCCGCTAGACCATATGCCATTGCTTCAGATGCTGTGATCACATGTATTGTCTCAGTTTTCCACATGGATTCCTCTGTATTATTTGACCCTGGTTCCACTTATTCATATGTGTCCTCGTATTTTGCTCGTTATCTGGATATGCCCGTGAGCCTCTAGTTTCATATGTTCATGTATCTACGCCGCTGGGTGATACTATTGTTGTGGACCGTGTATACCGGTCGTGTGTAGTGACTATGGGGGGATTGGAGACTAGAGTTGATATGTTGATGCTTAGTATGGTTGATTTTGATGTGATATTGGGTATGGATTAGTTGTCTCCATGTCATGTTGTTCTAGATTGTCATGCCAAGACCGTGACATTGGCGATGCCAGGGTTGCCATAGATTGAGTGGTGGGGTTCTCTAGACTATGTTCCCAGTAGAGTTATTTCATACTTGAAGGCTCAGCGGATGGTTGAGAAGGGTTGTTTATCCTATTTGTCCTTTTTGAGGGATGTTAATGCAGAGACCCCTACTATTTATTCTGTTCCGATGGTGCGAGATTTTCTGGATGTGTTTCCTGCAGACCTGTCAGGCATGCCGCCTGATAGGGATATTGACTTTGGTATTGATTTGGCGCCGGGCACTCGGCCCATTTCTATTCCACTATATCGTATGGCACCAGCCGAGATAAAGGAATTGAAGGAGCAGCTTTAGGAATGTTATATCCCATGTTTTCAGACACAAAAGTACGTCGTAAGTCAATTGATGTAAGCTCATAAATGAGATCATCTTTAGAAATATATAAAGTAACTTAATCATGTTACCTCGGAGTTTACAAATATTGAAGATCATGAACAACAAGTACAAAGAGGGTTGGAAGGTTCAGAAGCTAAAGGAATTGAAGAAAACAATGTTTCATCGAAAGTCGACAACTTGGAAATGTTATAACTGTCACACCTCCTTTTTCCTCTGGTAAGGGTAATAAGGGAGTTTTTCCAACTCAAGTGACATAATCAATCTTGGGATTTATATATTGGTTTTTCAGATTCGCCACCCAGATTTTATACGGTGTTCCGGGACACCATTTATTTTAATATCCATCGAGGAAATTTTTGACTCTGTTTAAAAAAATGTCTGCGAACCAGAAATCTGGATAAGGAATTTTGTTAACCCGGGAGAAGGTGTTAGGCACTCCCGAATTTTGTGGTTCTAGCACGGTCGCTTAACTATTAATATTTGCCTTTAATTATCTAATTATTTACATATTTTAAAACCTATTGTGCTTTTTAGCCTTTTCACTTTTTAGCCGCTTTTAATATTTATGGATTTATCTTGAAACAAGTCACGGTGGCGTGCACTTATTTGTTTTTGGACACATTATAACTGCGCCACATGAAATGCACCCACAATTACAACATGTGATATTATTATAATTTGAAGTTGAAGACGGGGACATGAGTTGTCGCACCCGACTGTAGGTTACGTAATCAAGACTATGGTTATGACGGTTTTATAGTGCCTATTTGAGGCAATGTTCGATCATTCTCTATGTCTTCTATTTTTGAAAGATCATTTTAGTTTTAAGATCCATTAGGACGTTTATGGATTTATCTTAAACAAGTCACGATGGTGTGCACTTATTTTTGAGCACACGTCAAACACGTCACATGAAATGCACCCGTGGTTACTATGTACATTTTGTTAATGTTTGGAGTTGA